>JAQBSW010001618.1:0-127584 GCA_029291075.1 Eudiplozoon nipponicum
TTAAGACAGAAATAATTAGTTACATATAATTACCGGCACGTGTATCACTCATTCTAGTGAAGCTCAAATGATGAATGTCATTTCCTATATGTACGCGTTAGTCCTATTAAATTAGACAAGGATAAAGTTTTATTAATAGGATAGAAATTTGAAATATAAATAAAAAGGGGATCATAAAAGAAATTTTAAGATCGCCTGCTAATGTAATAAAATAGTAATAGTGCTGAATCTCTCAAGCACCAGCTCTATTGCCGCTTCTGGTCTTATAGTAGAGAAACTACAAAGTTTGAGGAACACCGAGTGAGATAAAGAATTAGTTTTGCATATTATGACTAAAATTATGATCTGGTGATTATTAGCCGAAACTGTCAGTTGTCTTTCCTTGTTTCCTTGTAGTTGGTGTAGGTTAGTACGACACTTGGTGACACCCAAACACAAAATCAACTCGAGCATGAGAATGTTTCCAAGATAGAAAAAACTAATTGTGTGCTCTTATTAGCAGCAGTATAAAAGATATCGCTGTCGTTACATTGCTCGGTATTCTTTATGGCGGAAATTGTATTAATTAATATTCAAACTACTATTACGTTTGTTTTAAATTTTATTGCGTTACATCATGTTGGTTTAAATTTTTCCTATTATTTGTATACAGTTATTTGATTGCAGAAAACTGAAATCAGATTTGCTTGTTTCTCACTCAAGGTACACCTTGGGTAGCTAAAACAGCAAATTGATGAGCTTCTTATGGCAATTCAACTAATTTACTTATTACCTGATCTGCGTTTTGACTAACGCAGCTTTCATTGTTCCAGTAATTTTCTTTCATCAAAATATTTCGGCTTTGCTTACCGTAGGCCTTCATCAGTTGCATTACACGAAACAAATGAAGCAAGTGTGTTATTTCCTCTAGTCATAATATTTATACACCTCAGACTGACCTTTCATTAGATATTCGCGTGTCACATATGTTTGTGTGTGTGTACATTTTCATAACCGTTGTTTTCATCTAACTAATTTCGACCAGAGTGGCTGAATAATAATTTATCAATTGCATGCAATAACTATTCGTTTTTTTAAACACACTCAATGTAAATGACGTAACTGAGATGGGGAGACCCATAATTCAGAAACACTCGTCATAAAAACATGCCATGAGTGATAAAACCAGAAGTCCGAACGACTAATGCACATGTTAAATTACAATTCAAACCACTAGGTTGTACTCAAGATAGAGAAGTTAATAACAGTTAATGGCGCACACCACGCATGTCCATGTGTATGTGTATGCATAACTAAAAAACTTGGTTAAATTATTTTATTTTGATACACATGTACGTACATCTAAATGAAACTGCAGTCAATAGACATTAATTTACCCTTTGCACGCGTCAGACAAATTATTACTTATAACTATTGTATTATTAGAATATTTCCAATGGTTAGGGTGGGGGTGTAAAACAGAAAATTAAGTTTGAAATCTATTTGTTTTAAAATCAAATGAATAGTTAGAGATGAAATTTTGAAGATTATATTAATAATAATTGTTTATTCATTTGTTGAATAAAAGCCCACTAATTAGTCAATCCTAATCCGATGTTCTTAATCTTTTACTGGAGCTAGCTTCAGTTACCAATTCATGCAATCGCCTTTTTCTTCCACTAGCTAGTGCAGTATTCCAAATCGGACCTAAAGATTTTTCAACAGCTGTTTCATTCATAATATTATCTCTAGATTTAATTTCTATAGATTCCCTAATCAATCTCGTCATCCTATTACGACTACATATTGCTATGCGTTTGCATTCCTCCCAGTCGATAGTATGCCCAGTCTCCACCACATGACGAGCAAGGTCAGATTTAGCAATATGTCCATATTTACACGCAGTTTTATGTTCACCTCTTCTTACTTTGATTGGACGCATGGTTTCACCAACATACTTGAGACTGCAATCATTGCATGGGATCTCATACACTCCTGAAGTGTCTAATGGTTCAATCTTTTCTTTTTGGTTAGGGAGTATAGTGCCTAGTGTAAGGGGCTGTTTTAAAACGGTCCTTATATTGTATTTTAAAGCTATTGATTTCACTTTCCTACTTAATATAGAGTCCGGTAATACCATGACCTTCCGCTCTTCCTTATCCTTATCCGCTTTTTTGTATCTCACACTAGGATTAAATTTCTTCACCATGTCCCTCATTGTTGTATCTATTAAATGAGGAGGGTAACCATTAGTCTTAAATATATCGCGTAGTCTGTCTAATTCTAACTTCCTATGCTTTATATCTGTTAACTTGAGACTTCTTAATGTTAATGACTTTAAGATACCGACTTTCATACGAAACGGGTGATTGGACTTGAAATTAAGAAGGATTCCTGAATAAGTATCCTTCCTATAAATATCTCTTCCCAATTTCAGACCATTTCTAATTAATTTGACATCTAAAAATGGTAATTCACCCGACGATTCCCTTTCTAAGGTAAATTGTAGTTCGCTCATTCGATTAGCTAAATTTAAGAAATTTACCAATTTATTGTCACCATGGTTCCAGATCAGTAATATATCATCCAAGAAACGTAGGTACAGTTTTGGTTTCAATTGAGTCTTATCCAACAGATTATTTTCCAAATAATGCATAAAGATATTGGCTATTGGGACCGATAAAGGTTGTCCCATTGGAACCCCTCTAATTTGTTTATAAAATTCCTTATGAAATTTAAAATAAGTGGAGGACATACAAATACACATCATCTCCATGACGTGTCCTAACGTCATTTTGCTTCCTTCTAATATTAGTGGGTGATCAACTAGGAAACGTCTAAAACAATCCAGAGCCTCAGGTACCGGTATATTTGTGTACATAGATACTACATCTAAGCTTACTAATCTATCCTTTTCATCTAGTACATATTCATCAATAATATTCAACCAAATGATATGAATTAAGCAAGGTATGTTCTAAGAAATAGGAATATTTTCTTATTCTATGGCACAAAACTTTGAAATTTTATATGTTGGGGAGTGTTGTACATTCACTATAATTCTTAAAGGATTACCCGGCTTATGCACTTTAACTAAACCATAAACTCTGGGTGCAACTGTATCTCTTTGAATGAGAGTGTTACCATGCGTCGAATCCAATTCTTCATTAGCAATCATTTTATTGATTAATAATTTACTTGCCCTTGCAACTTATCAGTAGGGTCTTTTGTTATTTTAGTGTATACTTCAGCATTACTTAACTGTTCTATCATTTTATTGTTATAATCAGATTGATTCATCGGAACTGTAGCTGCTCCATTATCCGCCTTAAGACATACAACATTATTTGATACTAAATCCTTTCTGAGACGTTTAATTTCATAATTAGGCTTATCTTTATCCTCTTGGTGTGTCAAAACCATTAAGGTAACGTCTAATTCAAAGTTCACCCTATCAATATCCGAAAGAAGCTTTGCCGTTTTGACAGCCTCATTAATTAATTCTTTTCTAACCGATCTTTCATTATGAATAGCCATATTTAAATCACGGTTAAGTAGTTCAACTTGATCCTTCTTAAGATTTAATGTTGATAGATTTACTATTCTATTAGTCCCGATTAAATTGTCATTTTCTTGTGGTCTATAAATTCCCAAATCAGCTAGTTTTTTATCATGTATAATTCTTACTTTTTTATTTCTCTATTACGGGCTTTATCACTGAAATCCTCGATGCATTTAAAATCATCTGCATGCAAAAGATTAGTTAACATCGATCTTAATTTAGTTTTCTCCTTAATAAGTATAGTCCTAAGTTTGACTAAATCACTAATCAAAGTTTTTATAATATTTATACAAAGGTCCTGCTTAAGAGACATTCCACAAGCATTTAACTTACAATTTAGTTTAAAACGAAAATTTTAGGAACAACATAATTTTTTAAACAAATACTTAAAAAGGAAATATTTAACACTTGCCTCACGATTTGTTGTTTCATTAGCGTATATATATTATACCATTTAACGGCATTTCTGTTATAGTTCCATGTTAAATGTTTCTTAAAGGAGTTGCCTTGATGCGCACCAGGGAATAATTGTAATTAATTTACTAATTGTTTAAGGTGACTTGAATGTGTGATTGATTGCACAACGCCTTTGCTATTGTATAGTGGTACTCTATCGACCTATCAAATAAATAGAGTTTTTCTGTCTTTTCTTGACTAAAGCGTTTGCTAAATCAGCATAAAATGTTCTCCAATCAATTTTGAGAAAACGTGTTGACGCCTTACATGTGTGCGTGAACTGAAATTAAAAGAATTGATTTTTCGTTTAAAAAGTGTGCGATTTTTCGACATTATTGCAATGGATAAACGTGATTTTAAACAAGAGTTGAACTGTTTGTCAAAAAAGAAATGCCGACTTGAGGTTATGGTTATGGGTTTAAGTCCGTCAGGAACAGCAGCTTTGCGTGATGCTCTAGAGATCCTCTACGAGAAGCCATGTTATCATATGTCAAAGATTGTTGGAGTTCATAAAGCTGACCGTCATATAGAAAGGTGGTTGAGCATATTGGAGGGCAAAGGAGAGGCTGCAAAACGAATAACAAGGTTACTGGTCGGTTACAGCCTCTGTTCTGGTTATCCTGCATCGATTTATTGGAGGGATTTACTGAAATTGCACCCAAATGTAAAAGTGAGTCCTATTAATTTACATGTCTTTTTAATTAGTAATTCTTTACATACGCATTTTTACTAGCCTTACTTTATTTCTTTTGAAATGCGAGCTTAAATAAAATTCATTGTAACCTTCCTATATACAAAACCAAAAAGAAATTTTATCAGATACAAGAAACATTTCTTTCTCATTATCTCCTCAAGTGTCTACTAATGAACATATCTTTATATATAAATTGGAAAGCAAAACAAGATATAAATATGCGAACATAGAGAGAGAGAGTGTGTGTGTGTGTGAAAAAACGGAAACCAATCAATTGTGTGCGTCACATCCAAACTATACGAGTCACGTATCCGTATTATTTTATTTACGTGTTCAGGGATAGTACTTGAAAAATAGCGTTTCTCATTCCCATACATTGTGAGAATGGCTCAGCCTGGTTTTGTGTATTATTCTTTTTATTATTTAAACAGGTGTCTTATCTAAATAATTATTGCTTACGCGCGTTGGAATAATAATTTAACTCAAGTTTGCGAATTGGAGACAAGGTTCAATCGCATTTCATTTTACCACAGTCAGAACTGCCCCAATTTGCATTGTTGGCGATTTTTAGACCTCAGTAGGCTTCCTGAAGTGCTCTGATGGTGGAAATAGATATTCAAAGCGCGTCGGTACGTCAGACTCCTGATGGGGTATAGGTCATAGTCTTGATTAGCTTTAACAGCAGTATAGTGTGTATTGTTTAACACGTTCTGTTGCACCACAGGTTGTCACTCCGTCATCTTTCGTCCAATTCATTCATACAGTCGTGTAGTGCATTGAATCTTATAATACAACAGATTGTCAGTCTTCACAGGAGCAACCCAAACAGACAATCAGCAACTTAGAATGAAATTTTATTATATCAACTGGAACATTCCAATTTGTGACAGCAGAATCCCTTTTTCTGCGGCTAGACCTCTCTTGCTCAGAGTACTGCAGAACATTGACGGGAAGAATATTTGCTATAATTTGTCACAATTAAATGCGTATTCAGTTGGTAGATCACATCTGAATTAATGGGAGCACTAGAATATTGCATTATAGTGTGACTAGATTTTGATTAATTACCAAAAGAAACTACTAGCAAACGTACTGGTGGAAAGTCTCCATGCAAACAGCTGGCTTCCAGAGACTCCACAACCGCGTGTTTCAGGCAGTTACATTGCTATCGAATTTTCAATTTACGTAATAACGCGCCAGCAGACTATTCTTACTTTCCGGATGCGAGTTTGTGCGATCTTCGTTTCCTAAGCTCTTCAGCTTTCGGATTACGTCAAAATGTCTAGGTAGTCCAATCCAAGATATATGCCTACTTGGTGTGATTATCCAGAAAGCATTCTTGTGAATTGTAATGTAATTGAATTGATGTTTAGGCAAATTTCTGATCTAAATTTACTTGAAATCAGAAACAGAAGCAGCTTTAACAAAATATTCCGCGGATTCGAGGCGACAACTTAAGAACTGTGACTAACAACCGACAGTCAACTGTGCGCATAGTGTGGCCTGAATTACGCTTCAATACTAAGAAGTTTGGCGTATACATTCATACGTCATTTATCCAAAAATGATGGCAGCCAACGGCAGATTAGACTGAAGCATCTTACGTTGTTGTAAATAGAGTATCTACTTCAGAAATATGACACCAACAAGGTTCACGATTACAACGCAGATACGGTAAGGCATGATCTGCCGTTCACCAGACTACGAATTTCAATATACACTAGCAAATATAAGCGTAATCAGTTGAATTAATTTAGACAAAATTGTCAATCCAAACGTAAAATATTTGTCTTTATTGATTATTATACCTTTTTCATTACATTGAAAGGTTGTTTACGTTGTTAACAATGACTTGGAATGCATGATGAATTGCCTACGCAACACAATGTCACCAATTGATCTACTGCGTTTTTACCCACCTTGGGTATACTACATACTTATCAGATTTCTAGGTGAACCAGACCTTCAAAGGCTTCTACGATCCATTCATCGAAAATTGTTTTACTTCCGTAGTCAATACACTGAAAATAATGCATATGACAACCTAGTCAAATACAATCTGACAGATCTAGTATATTACGTAGACTCATGCAATTTGCTAGTCTTCAACGAGAAAACTGACGGTTGGCAAGATCTATGCAAGTTTCTCAACATGCCACTGCCAGATGTATCTTTTCCTCAGCACAACGTCGAGTCCTTGCACGAATGGCGATGTCAGAATAAGCTTTTAAAACTGTCGTGGTCGCTGTATTATTTGGCATCTTATCTTGTCACCGGATCCTTTCTTGGCTTAGCTTGGGGTCTCAAACGGAAGTTTTTGTAGTATCTGTTAAATCAGATCATTGATTTCTAACTGACAACACGTTTTCGTTTTTCAGTCCTTTTGTATTTAATTTGCGCAAATTAAACTTAATTGAATTTGATTTTTTTTATTTGAAGGCACTTTTATTTTGATTCCTTTAGAGAGGAAGAAAATTTTGCTCTACATTTCTGGCAGAAAAACTCTTTCATAATAATAATTTTTTCTTCAAAAGAAAGCAAAATTCTATTTCTCATTTGACTTCTAAAGTGTAATGTATATCTGCGTAAACGGGTTGTCGTTATTCTAAATTGATTGTCTGATCGCTTATATTAAACTTCTTTGGTCCTATGCGGATTTGTCAGCATTGATCACTAGTGAAGAAAAGAGATTTCCTTTTCTAGGACCATGAAATTCTGTTATTCCCGACTCATAAAAATTTGCTTTTCAGATTCAACAGCGTCACAGACAGTCTCAGATGGTCATTTTCAAAATCGGAGGCCTCACTGTCGCGTAACTGTGAAATGCCAAAATAGCGCTTATCTGCTCTGATTCATGCCTACTTAATTCGGTAAGGCAAAAGCACACGCAGAAGAACCCTTACTCTGGCACACTGAGTGTCAATTAGTCGAGTCGCGTTTGATGGACATTTAATTGTGGCAGCCTGCGATACGCTCAAGCACATCATTACAGTTAAATACTGTTTTTTGCAAAGAGCTAATATATATGCAAGTATGTATTAGGTGTTGCGAACCTAGTAACAAATTAGTTCAGTTGTGACCAGAAGGATAAACCAAAGGCAGCATGAACGGAAAGTATAATCTCATGCACATTCGTTTCGTGCTTACTGGCGACTCATCAGTAGGAGCCGGTATTACGCCCTTTAACCACTATATATTTGGTAGAAGAATGTGGAATAATAGGACGGTACAATCTCCTAGACGAATGTGTAAACCTGTAATAGTGAAGCTAACATAATCTAAAGTCAACGACAATGCGACTTCAATGCTAACTCACACTATATAATATATATACCGAGTCTGTAAAGGATACTAACACTATGGCTATTGTGTTAGTAACTGATACCTTTTTTAAATCGATGAGTACCGGATACTAACACTATGGTTTCCGAGTCGGTACATGATACCAACCTGATGGATATAAATTTATGCTAAAGTTCACCCAAATTGAGAATTACAACAATTTCCGAACACCTGTTACTCCAGTTAAACCATACACTCTGGCCTTCATCGATATCAGTTATCACATTTCGCGGTAAGCATGACATCATTTAATTCAATATATTTACGATTTTATACTGTTTTGTTGCGAAGAACTAATATATATGCAAGTATGTATTAGGTTTTGCGAACTTAGTAACAAATTAGTTCAGTTGTGACCAGAAGGATAAACCAAAGGCAGCAAGACGGAAAGTATAATCTCATGCACATTCGTTTCGTGCTTACTTATTACGCTTTTTAACCACTAACACAATAGCCATAGTGTTAGTATCCTTTACAGCATCGATATATATATTATATAGTGTGAGTTAGCATTGAAGTCGCATTGTCGTTGACTTTAGATTATGTTAGCTTCACTATTACAGGTTTTCACATTCGTCTAGGAGATTGTACCGTCCTATTATTCCACATTCTTCTGCCAAATATATAGTGGTTAAAGGGCGTAATACCGGCTCCTACTGATGAGTCGCCAGTAAGCACGAAACGAATGTGCATGAGATTATACTTTCCGTTCATGCTGCCTTTGGTTTATCCTTCTGATCACAACTGAACTAATTTGTTGCAAAGTTCGCAACACCTAAAACATACAAGCACATCATTGTTAGTGAACAAATTTTTCAATTATATGACTGACTAATTTAGATCAAATCATGTTATCTGCTTTATGGATAGAAAACGGTGACATATACTTTACGAATTTATTTAATCAAAAGTAAAATATAATTTAACAATAATTGAATGCGCGGGTGGTGGTAACAATTTTTTAAATAAAGTTTGCGAGCTTGAAGTAAACACCAATCCCATTGTTTTTAACCAGTCGTCGAACAACATAACAAAACTAACGCCGGGCGCAATGCACTGACGCGTTTCGACCTTCCATGATCATCATCAGAGTACGACGTCAAACTGACTATCGAGGATCAAACCGCATTGAATATATATGGAAATCAAAGTTGGATATGTGGTTTGATCCTCGATAGTCAGTTTACAGTCGTAATCTGATGATGATCATGGAAGGTCGAAACGCGTCAGTGCGTTGCGGCTGGTGGTGTTCTTTTGTGTTGTTCGACGACCAGTTAAAGACAAAGGGATTAGTGTTTACTTCAAGCTCGCAAACTTAACTTAAAGAAGAGGAAATATTTGTTCGAATAATTTAATCATGATTACGTATAAATAAAGACATTAATTATCTTACGCAAATATTTCCATGACATCTTTAACTGTTAATGAAAAACATGATCGAAAATCATAACTTGGGCTCGGCGCATCTGGATTCTCTCGTTTGGTATAAAAACCAGCAGTTGGTTTATGGCTTGGCCCAAATTAATAAAACAATTTGCTCTGTAAGTATTACAAAGACAGCTCTAGTTATTAATTATAAAAATGATAAAAATATAGACTTCGACCTGTTCCAATGCCTACCAATGTTTAATGGGCGTTGGTTTAAATGTGTGTGGCGTGCGGAAGGTGGCTCCAAAGCAATGTGCCCGCGGTCTGCTGGATAAATTGACTTTCTTACATTGCACAGTGCTTTGATCATACTAACAATATTTATATAATGAGATTGGTGTTTATATCAAGCTCGCACCTTAATTTAAGTAAACATATTGGAGCGTGCTTTTGGGAGAACTGCTATCAGTCGCCGTGGCTAATTTATTTCGTCTCAATCCCCTTTGAAAAGAAGCGTTCGCATCCGTCAATTTAGGCTGTAAACACGGAGATGAATTGACAAAACCGTTGAAGAAACTAAGCCAGTTCGTGATTTATTGTCCGCGTCTAAGGAAAGCGAATAAGTATAGAAAATGTTATCACTTTTCAGTTGATAATAAACGGAGATTATTTTGAGAGACAATTGCGGAAATGTTACATAATCAGGATGCTTCTTTATTTTAATTGCTATCATCCATGTTGGATGAACATTGAAATTCCAAAGCCAGTAATAATACGAAGCATAGGGATTTGCCATTTTAGCCAAAAAGAACTCGAGTTAAAAATCGTAAAAACCAATTTAAAGTGATTGATTACCCTGTGAAATTAACAGATCTTGCAATGGTGAAAGTTATAATTAATTTTGGTTTAGAACCTCATGGGGTAAGCCTGTATGAAACCAAACTTGATTGGAAGTTTTTGGTTATGCAAGCTTTTGTGTTCGGAAGGAGAGTAAAAAATATTGCCTGCGAAATATTAAGTTAAGCATATCTGAAAATAACATTTGCATAGTGGCTTGCTATGTTTGAACGACATGCGTAGTGGTTGCCCATTTGACAATGTAGATTCGAGTTTCTCAGTGTAAATCGCATCTCAAGATGCACATTGGCTTTTGTACAACAATGCTTGATATCCACTTGATCCAAGAGGGTTTAAGGTGCGCCGGAATTTTAATTTAATCTAGATTTTATAAACTATTGTGTAAGTTTACAACGTCAAAGAGGAAGTCATTGAATAGTCTGGTTAACTATTGCTAGTGAAAGCACTATGAACATCATTAGTCTACTTTCCATCTAAATTGTATTTGCAAGCCTGCTAGTTTAAATAATTTAGATGCTCAAAATGCAAACCTTCAGAAGATAGTCGTAATTTGATTCAAAATTCAGTGTAAGGTGAGGAAAGGAAGATTTTCTGACTTCATCTCTCCTACTTACTGATTTGACTACGCTTACGTGTTATCTGAAGGCGCTTTATGCTTATAGTCTTCTAGTTCCTCGGTACGTGCTGCCGAGTATCTAATAGTTCGTCTATTCAGGTTTAAGTGAAAACATCATAGCTTGAAAGTATTTCTATTTCTTAATGAGTAAAGGTTTTTTTCATCATCTACATTTTTCGATGAAGTAACTGAAATTTGTAGCCATTGTAACCATCGGCTGCCCATCTGGTGCATTTAATTTAACTTTGTGAAAAAATGGTCACTACCATAGGAGAGCCTCTGAGATGCCAGGCCCGGATAATCCATATATGCGGTATGATATTCTAATTTGGAAAACTCGTTCCTCTGAACTATATTTTAAACTAAATTCCTTAAGCCCACTTGCAAACTGCTCAGTATCCTCAATATTTGGTAAACCAGCCATCATATTAGGATTAAATTTCTTGCAATTTAAATATTATATTAATTAAGCTTACCGGGATGCGCTGATATCCACAGATGACATAACGATACGGTGGTGACCTTGAAAACAAATATCCACGTCAATTACCTGAAGCAAATTTAGGAAACCAAACTTCTAAAGGAGAGTGATTTATGAGGACTAGATTCTAGTTAATGTGTATATTCATTCAGATAACACGGAATTGCGACGAACTAAACTTCGGCACAACACCTTTATGGCCGAGTCAAGATCGGCAACACAGCTTCCTTGTGGATTTTGCTGTGTCATGCCATTAGTACAGCCTAATCTCGCAGCTGAATTTGCCCAACAAAAAGAAAATTTCGAAGATGATATTAGAAATTTGCAAGAAGATCGTCACTGAGCTGGATTCGATGCCACATCGCACAGGGTTTCCGACCAAGAACTTTGATGCGCATGTGGATCACATTTAATTTCTCAATCTGCACTTCCTTGTTCGTGCCACCGTTATGCAATTCCAATTAAATTTGGTTAAGATTAATTATTAACAAGTTAACCACACGATAAGTTCCGACTGAACTAATAGTGTACTCTGCAAATCTAAAAATGCATAAATAAGCCAACTATCTATCATTTTTAAATCGAGTTTTCGAGCTTGAATTAATCACCATTCCAATTGTATTTAACCAGTCGTCGAAAAAGACAACAGAACTATCGCCAATTGCACGTACTGACGCGTTTCGACCTTCCGTGACCATCAAACCGCATTGAATATATATGGAAATCAAATTTAGATATGCGGCTCTCACCTCCAGTAGTTTCGCATACATTTTACTTGACTGGAAATGACGGCTGCACCATTTCTGCGCAGTATCTTTTTGCAGCTTTCGCTGATTTCAATGCCTTAAGACGTCCATGACCTCAAACAGTGCATACCACGGTTCTAAAGACCTCCAAAGCGACCATTAAAACACACCTATTCTCTCAGCTGGAATAAAAGCAAATCGTTTACTTTGACTTGGATAAAATATTGATTTTAATAAAGCTAATAATAATGAATATCAACAAAGAACAGAATATAAAGCGTAGAATCAGAAGATTTAATTTTATTTATAAAGAAAGTAAAAGCTCAATCATGGTCATCAAGACCACACATTTTTAGCATATCTTCAGTCGTGGACGAGATTTTTTATGAAACTTGAAATATCCATCGCGCCGAGATCGACTTCATCCTCGTCAGGTTTTTCAATCTGACTGCGAACTACAAACATGTTGAATTCACATGAAAAATATCAGCGTGCTTGGAATGAAATGCTTTATTGTAAAATTTGATTTAAAAATAAATTCACGCACGGAGACTTAAATACGAACACACACCACCACAGACACACAAATACAACACACACGACCACATACAATCATAATCAGAGATCATTCTTCTAAAAAAGGGGTGCAGTAAATTTTTAGGTTTGTATGACTGCCAAATCAAGACCACGTGAGGACCGAATAAGCGACAGGAGGTCAACTGGCTATCGTAACAAGAATAAGGTTCCTACCGGGTTAGTGTTGGCATTATAGAGTTGCTGACGTATCTGTCCTGCTTTATCAAAGTCATCGTCAAAAGAAGAGTACACAATTAGACTAATTTCGTTCCTAGACAGAGAAAATATTAATAAGACCATGTATAATGCCTTCCATTACTATTTAACAACAAACAAATAATAAAACACACACACACACACATATACATATATATATATATATATATATATATATATATATATATATATATAAAATGACGATTGTTGTTAAATTTACCATTTTTCAAAGTATGAGAGAAAAGAACCGTCATGCATGAAATGACATTTATTAATAATCCTTATTTGTACCATTACACACAGCCATTATTTTGGATTCGTTAATATTTTCGCTCATCCAATCCCAATTCTACATTTGTCGTAACCGCTCCCATCTCAGCTATGTGTATCTATATTTTAAAATAACGCCATTTGATGCCTCATCATTTTAATTGTGAATGTGCTGACAACTGTAGTGTCCTTTAATTCACAATGAAAGCGAGGACACATCGCATGGTGCTACGAAGAAGCTGCAGTCGAAATTGCGCAAAATCTAGACATGTGCAAAACTTATTAACGAATCTAGAATAATGGCTGTTGATACCGGTAGAAAGATTTTAGACAGTATGCATGCAAATTTGCGCCACGACGGACGGCGGACACTAGTTAATCAGTCCGACAATGTTTATACGAACTTCTTTAAATGAAGAAGGCGAGCCAGAAGTAAATAATCGCATTGTATTCAACCAGTCGCCATCATTCTGGCAAACGGGTGGGGCCTGCACTATCCAATTTGGATGTGAGTGACTTAACATGTTTATGCCCTGTCAAAATCTGCCCACCTTGTTTCTTACGCCAATCTGACGCTGGATGAGAGAAAAGGGCTTTACTGGGCAATCGAATTGAGGGCATACACAATACGTGACTGAGCCAACGAAGTAGATGGAGCCTTATTTGTTTTTACTAACGAGGAGCACTTGTTGGCCCATCCAAAAATACGTCTACGAATGTCAGTGTGGACTATACCTTTGGGTAACCTACATATGCTATGCTTCTCAAACAACGAGGATAGGATGCCTGTACATGTGTAGAAGCATCAAATCTCAGGGATCAAGTTTTAATAGCGCATCATGAAACTGCGCGTACACGAACTTTAAGGCAGAATGAAATACTCGCATTTCTCCATTAATCGAGTGTTTGAGAAGAATTCACTAGCTTTCACGATTCTCATACTCACCTCGTTAGACAGATTGTTTGCATCATTGATACAGCTGTCAAGGTATGTTGGCCTCAACTATGTCCAGATCTTCATTTTGCAATTGCAGAGTTGGAATGAGTGGTGGGTGATCCCTGTTGTACCTAAAAAGTTGTTTGCATCCACTATCTTCAATTTTACTTCGAATATTGCGACTTCCGGTTTCGGAAGCTATTTTGAACGGAAAGCATATCCCGCAAGCAATTATGACAAACAATATGTCAAATGGCAAATTTAAACAATAATTGATTGCGCGGGTGGTGGTAACAATTCTTTAAATCAAGTTTGCGAGATTGAAGTAAACACTAATCCCATTGTATTTAACCAGTCGTCGCACAATATTGCAAAACTACCGCCTGTTGCAATACACTGACGCGTTTCGACCGTCGATGATCATCATCAGAATACAACGTCAAACGGACTGGCAATGATCAAACCACAATGAATATATATGGAAAGCAGAATTCAAATTAGCCGCACCTCCCAAATTAAGGTCACAACAAGGGTCGCATAAAAAATTTATTCCCAGTCGCGCAACATGTTTCCTTTAAACTTACCGATTTTCTGTGAGGATCCATCGGCATGCACTTGATAATTGATCGTCATTACCACTACCATCATCATCATCACCATCATCAATACTACCAGCCTTGCCAAAGAGGCCACCAAAATTGCCAATATTCTTCTTCACGCGCGTGGCGTCATCGGCATTGATCGGTGAAAAGAGATCGGCGATATTGTCCAACCTCGACGTGTTAGCATTAGCACTGGCGTTCGTACTGTTTACACTTCCTTCTAAATTATCCATGGTTCGCATAAACGATGATGACAATAAAGACGTTGGGGTATGGCACTTTGGAGATTTTTTCACAAGACGATTAAACCCGCCGTCCAACAGCAGCAAATCACCAGATGTCTGGGATGAATGCCTGAGGACGGAAAATTTGTATAAAGAAAGGTAACGCATATATATATATATATATATATATATATATATATATATATATTGAATCGAGAAGAAAACAGGTATTAAAGCATATTAAAAAGGCCATTTCCATTTCGCCAGCACAAAGACATCGCAATATCTGGAAAATTACATCGTTAATTTCTGAGGCTTGAATAGGTTTACTGCCCGGCTAAATTCATGACCAGATGTTTAGATGCCTAGCTGACTGGGATATTGACCAATAATCATTATCATGTAAATTTTCATCGGCTTCATACAGAACACGTGAGGACTATTTTTTTGTTTTTTTTAATGGAACCACCTAGAAACTATTTAGTTATATTTTTATTACAGTCAGTAAGTTGACGTGAATTTGTGCCTTATTCTGATCGTCCAAGTTTTACGCCTTATCAACTGTTAATTCGGTTGATGGTACGTTTAACGGAGTATATTAAACGGAAATCCGGTCTCATGTTGTTTTTATTTTTGTATTCTGTACATTTCTCGTCTGATCTCACCTCTAGGAAACACGTTGAATTTACTTACATATTTTGCCAGAATTTACTTATATTTTCTAAGGTTTCATCGGAGATATTATGTGTTTTATATAAATATATATAAACACACATACATATACATATATATATATATATATATATCCACTTTTCTCTTTCGTCGTATTCTATAATATATCTGTTTATCTATCATAGTCCTCTAAGCTCCCGTACAAATATTGGGTGGATCATATAATAAAACTTGTGGAGTTGTAAGTTGCTAATTTAAACGAAGTCTAAAAATCGATCTCGAAAATTTTTGGACCAGAAATGCCGAAGAGATAAAAGAAGCGTTCGCATCAGGCAATTTCCGATGTCTGTTCGAACTTATTCACGCAGCAGGTCCGACAAAATTAAAAGTCACCAAAACTATGAATGACAGTAACAACCAGTTAATAACCGATACAGTGTGTCGTTTTGATCACGTCAAGGAAACTTATTCATGAGCACCTACATCAGTCCACAATCGCGAAAATGTGCCTTTATCATCAATGCGGAAAGTTAATCACGAACAGCGATCAGAGGTGAATGCAATTCTATCTCTAAAACGTTCCAAAGCTGCAGGACCAGATGACTTGCAACAATATTTGGAGCGTTGGAATGGGGAGATCGTGCCGCTTGCTTCGATTTCGGCGACCATCATTTCCATATTCAAAAAGGCAATCGTAATTCCTATGCAAAATCCAGTCAAGACTAGGCTGTATAGATAATATGTTTACCTTAAGGGAAGTTCTTGAACAGCGACATGCATGTTGTCGACCTACAATAGCCTACTTTTTAAACTTCAAGGGTGCATTAGTCCCACTGGATCGCAAGTTTCTACTCGGTATTCTATCGAAAAGTGATCTGCCCACAAAATTTGTAAATATTATACAAACACGTGTGGTCGCGTGAAGGTCGACAATGAACTAACACAGATTTACTATGAGCAGTGCCATTCGTCAAGGCTGTCCACTTCCCCCTTTTTTTGAATTATTTAATCGATGCTATTATGAACAACACTCTTCCACATGTCCAGGATGCAGGTGATTAAGTTCTTCCGGGCGGTAAACTAGACGATCTTGACTGTGCAGACGTCATCGTATTATTATTGTTCCTAGAACGGGATTCTGCTCTGACCACCTTAAATAGATTAGCAGTTTTTATTCCTTCTTCGGTCTTTAATTCGCGTACCTAAATGTAAGATAATTCCGCAGGATCACCCATCACTCATATTAACGCAGCGGCTTCAGGGTAAGGATTTGGACGAATTTGACAGATCAGGATATCTTGGTGGCCGTATCAATAACTCAGGCAACATGAGTGGCGATGTTAATATGAGAATCGGGTAAGCTTCAGTCGGTTTATCAACATTCGGCCTTCATAGAAATACACGAGCATGTCACTCTGCCTTGAATGGTATGTGTACAATGCATCTGCACGAGCAGCGAAAGTTGGTTCTTCAGAATCAAAAAATTAGGACGCTTACAGGCATTCAAACACCGTTGATTGAGAAGCATAGTACATGTAGGTTACCACCAACGAGTAACCAACGCTGACTTTCGTCGATGTATTTTGGATCTACCAACTGAAAAACAAACTTCGGTGGCTCGGTCACGTTTTGCGTGTGCCTCCAATTCGATTGCACCGTAGAGCTCTGTTCTCTAATCCAACGCGAGATTGGCGCAAAAAACAAGGTGGGCACATTTTGACATGGCAGAAACAGTTGAAGTCACTTACATCCAAATTGGGTACAGCATAGGATCCACTCGTCTGCCAGGATGGGGTCCAGGTGCACATCATAGTTCTTGGTTAGAAGTCCTTCGCGATATGGCATCGAGTCGAGTCACACTGGCGATCTTGTTGCAGAATTATGGCAGTATCGTCTCGATAACTTTCTTTATGTAGCTGGGCTGAGTTGGTTGCGAGGCATAGGAACGATTATGCACTGATTAAGCCAGGCAGTCAACACGTCATGGCAACACAACTGCACAGGGATCTGGAGGACGCCTTACTCAGATTTAATTTTCGCTACACACTACAATTTATGCGGCACAATGTCGTGCACTACGACAAGTTTCTGTTACTCAAGCACAATCTTTGCTCCGCGAAGCTAGCCAACATTCGTTAGGCTTTATCGCTGGTCATTAAGCTTAAACTGCATCTACCACCTAGATAAAATTCTAAGCATTTATCTCATTCTAGTTAATTTTGTGGACATGTTAATATGAAGTCTTTGATACCATCGGTGTCTATAGGAAACTTTCGAAACTCATTTTAAATTAGGTCACACAAGATCGTCGTGTTTTCCTGTGGAATGCTCGTATATAAGAATGAGACGCCATGCGAGGAAAGTTTGTATTACAGGGCGTTTCCAGCCTTTCGTTCATCTGCTAGCTCCAATTAATCTTTGATGATGTTCGGGTTTATCCTATTGCGTAATGGTGGATGTAGTTTGAAGAGAAACCTAGTTTATTGTAACTTTCCAATGTGCAAAAAACAAAAACAAATTTTATCAGATACAAGAAACGCTTCTTTCTCATTGTCTTAGTATCTACTAATGAACATATCTTTATATATAAATTGGAAAGCAAAACAAGATAGTAATATGCGATCGTAGAGAGAGTGTGAAAAAACGGGAACCAATCAAGGAAAACGATCAAAAGTTCGTGGCTGCTTTTCAAGAATTGACTGGTTGGTTAGTCAAGAGTCAAAAGAAAACGAATATAATAGAGCAATTAACGATTTAATGTCTAATGGCTATCCTAGACAATTAATTGAACCAATTACTAAAGGGGAATTAAACAGAAACAAACGTATTACGGGCCAGAAAAGAAAACCGTCTACCTAAACATCCCATTTAAGGGGAATGCAGTTTCCCGAATAGCACAAAAGAAAGTTGAAGCAGCATTACCACGCACATTTAATGCAGCCAAACTACGAGTGTTATTTAGGGTAACACACTTGCCTTTACCAGCAATCAAAGAGAAACAGCCGTTAATGTCGATATCAAATATTATTTACCAATATACATGCGCAAGTTGTCGATCAACTTACGTAGGCCGATCGACCAGACGGTTAATTACTCGAATGAGAGAACATTGCAACTTAAACGCCTGTTTTAAATCAAATGGTGAATACACGTCTGCTATTGCGCAACACATCATCGAAACATCGCACGTATGTTCTCCAGACGTAGCATTCAAAGTAATTACTAAATGCAAAAACAAAAGGGAGCTAGCCACATACGAAGCCTTATGGATAAACAAATTGCAGCCGGATTTATGTAAGCAGAAGAAGCACGTACAAGCATTGAGCTTGAACTGGATGTGACGCACGCAATTTGATTGGTTTCTGTTTTTCACACTCTCTCTATGTTCACATATTTCTATCTTGTTTTGCTTTCCAATTTATATATAAAGATATGTTCATTAGTAGATATTTGAGAAGACAATGCGAAAGAAACGTTTCTTATATCTGATAAAATTTCTTATTGTAATTGCACACAGGAAGTGTACAATGAATGTTATTAAAGCTCACATTTCAAAAGAGATGATGAGGCTGACAAGCTTTAATTTTTTTGCTTGAAGTACAGTCTAGTGGTGTTTGTTCCGACAGGTTTCGATTTTTGGATTTATTCTATATATTTGCGATAGCACATTTATTGGATTTACAATGAACCAATATATCAGCAGAATCCAGTAACATTAATCGCTGAAATTGATTAAAAAGGACTTTGCAACGTTAGTTATATCCGATCACCCAGCCAATTTCACGAATTTCTCATTTCTACACAGAGCAAAGTCCGAAAAAATTATATATATATATATATATATATATATATATATTCAACGTACGAAGAAGCAATTGATAAACAGAATCCAGCAACATTTACCACAGAAATTGATTAAGATGGCTTGGCACCTTCAAATAAATCAGCTATTTCCGATCATATATCGGAACGGGGCACTCAGTCTATTTGACCAATTTCTCAATTTTACATGAAACAAAACCAGAAAAGTTACTATATATTTATGAAGCCTATTGTATAAAATAACAAACACCTGGACTAAGTATTCAAAAGTTTCATCTACATATTTTAATCGTTTGCCCACGACTCATAAAACCCAACGACAATTTACTAGCATCCAGACTCAACAAACATTCGATCGGATAGGCAACAAACTAATGGGAAAAAACAGCTGGACATACGGAGGCAGAAATTATGAAACAAAATAACCATTCAACACTGCAATCCGCACCTGCGCTGTTACCAACTGGAGAAAAAATACCTAACACTCGGAAAAATAACATTCGTACACGTAACAGCCAACAATGCGAACAGTTGGTCAACTCTAAAGCTATCAGCACAAAATTGACCAGATCTCAGATACCACTATGCAATACAGCGAGAAATACCTTTACATGCGAACAGGCACACACACAAACACAAACGCATTCACACTAACTAATCAGCCCAAACACGAAATAGAAGTAAAAACGAGTCAGACTAGTTGCCACCCTCATAATCAAATGGAAACACCGGATGTATATAAATGGAAGATTGTAAAGTGAAGTTAAGTAGTCTGGAGACAAATTATCATCATCCACTTTGTTATTAATGTTTTATTTCTTAATTAAAATTATACCGTGTAATATATATATATATATATATATATATATATATATATATATATATATATAGACATATTGTTCAAATGCGCTTACATACGCAGGAATGCATGAACCAGAGTTTATTTCAACGTGCAGTTAACAAAAATGGAAATAAACCAAATCTTACCACATTACTTTGCTCATTATATCATCTTCTTTCTCGTTCGAAAAAGAGGACTGTCCGGTAGGACGATCACCATTGCTCGCTGGAATCGCGTCTGTATAGTTGACTTTGCTAATATAATTCTCCTTGTTCCAGTCGACAAATGCTGGTGAGGAATCACTCCTGTTTACCGGGGAACCATGTTTTGTTGGTGTGAAACTGGTCTCCGGGAGGCCGGCGCAAGTACCGGCTACAATTGAGTCGCCGTCGCTATCAATACCGAGGAGCTCAGCACAACTAACGAATTTGGAAGGTGCGTATTCAGACAACGCGCTTTCCCGGCATCCCTTCACAAACGTCTCTGCATTTGACATGTGCCGAGTTATTCGATCCTCATTGCCGAGTGAATGCGTGTGGCCACTAACGCCATTTCCATCGCCAGTCCCGACTCCGCCTCCAAACACGTTTGTTAAGTTTTTAAAGCAAGTCTGAACTGATGATACTGATTCTGGATGGTGTAGTCGTGCCGATGATGACGATGAGGATGATTGAAACGCAACGCCCGTAAAGGTAGATTTCTCTCTCCAGTCATTAGTTGCGCGGCTACACTGATTACTCAAATTGTGCAAACTGACCACCGAACGAGTTGCGTTATTTTCACGATTGGTATCTACGCTGAGACAGCTTTGCCGACTGCCGGCTGAAGCATCTAAGTCTATGGGCATAGTTAGAATTTGTTCCCTGCCATCTACGTCCAGTGGCTGGAAATGACCAAGACGCTCTGAGACGTGTCCAGACAAAAGTGACCTATTATTGAAAGAAACATTTATTAGGAGATTTTCTACAAATGAACAATTATTGACTGCCCACATGTCGATAATAAAAAATATTTAAATCAAAGTTGCAACCTTGAGATAAGCACCAATCCCACTTTTCCTACAAATGTAATTCATCCAGTAGACCAATTTTGTCCAGGCTCTTGCCGCAGACGCAACACATTTGCCTCGGAGTCGGTGACTCTGTGACACACACACCACCCCCTTTTCAGTGGTATACCAGCTTCAGCTTGTGGTTAACTCGCCTTCAGGTTGGGCCCTCCTCGCACCCAATCTGCCATTCCAGAAAAGACACCATGTCACGTAGGGAAGTCGTGTTAAGTTTAAAGTTGATAAAATTAAATCATCAATGCCTGCGCGAATAGCAGGAATAATTGTTGCGTGCTTAATGCAAACACCAATCTAATTATACAGGCATTTGTCAGTATAGGCTTAGCATTGTATAAGGTAGCAGAGGCAATACATTACCACTATAACCACCACACCAACAACAACCACTACCACCACCGCTTCACGACCACCTCACAATCATGCCCACCAATTTTCATTGTGGCGTATTACATAGTCACACCGGGACACGTTTCATTAAGGTTGAAGTTTGATAAGTTAGGGGCAATTGATCAGCCCTGTCGAACGACGAAGCCAATCAAATACGATGCTGAGAAAGCGAAACTACTTCGGAAGCATGCTAATGGTCCGGCGTAACAGCCTTCAAGCGGTCCGCGGGTAGTCCTGATGTGCAGATAGCCTAGGCTCTGCCGAATGGAAATATTTTTGTAAAGTCTGTAAAGGATACTAACACTATGGCTATTGTGTTAGTAACTGATACCAACATCATTTTACCGAAAAGGTACATGGTACTAACACTATGGTTTTCGAGTCGGTACATGGTACCAACATGATGGATATCATTTAAGGCTAAAATACACCAAACATTAGAATTACAACTATTTCTGAACGCCTGTTATTCCAGTAAATCCATACACTCTGTCCTTGATCGATATCATCATTCTATGCAATAGATAACAGTTAAATACTGTTTGTTGCGGTGTTGCGAACCTAGTAGCAAATTAGTTCAGTTGTGACCAGAAGGATAAACCTAAAGACAGAATGAACTGAAAGTATAATGTCATGCACATTCGTTTCGTGCTTACTGGCGACTCATCAATAGGAGCCGGTATTACGCCTTTAACCACTATATATTCCGAAAGCTGCAAACAATTAATGTTCGTGAATGCATAGAAATCGTGCAGCCGACATTTCCAGTCACGTACAATGAATACAAGACTACAAGAGATGAGAGCCGGGTATTTAATTTTGCTTTCCATATACACGCAATGCGGCTTGATCCTCGCTAATCAGGTTGCCGTCGTACTCTGATGATGATCAATGAAGGTCGAAACGCGTCAGTGCGTTGCGACTGGCGGTAGTTTTGCTATGTTGTACGACAACTGGTTAAATTCAATGGGATTGGTGTTTACTTCAAGCTCGCAAACTTGATTTAGAGAACTGTTACCACCACCCGCGTAATCAGTTATTGGTTAATTCCGATGGCTGATTGTAACCAAAAAAGGGCTAGCCCAGCAATCTCATAAACGGATAGTTTTATATGCATCATCGGTTATTTGATCAGTTGCACAGTATTCCCAATATTTAAATCACATTATTTTGGCGAACATGTGGGAGATTAACGGCAAAAAGTAGTTTTGTGGAAAGGCATGTTTCATTCGATACCAACATGGTCGGGAAGGCGAAGAACTAGATCTCAGATAACTATATAAACATAATGTACTATCAATCCATAGGAGATCAAAAAGGATTACACTATCCTAATTTACGTTTAATCCTAAACTAGGCTAGATATACACAATATATATGGAGTTTACACGTCTATATACATACATGTAGATAGATATTTAGATTCTTAAATAAGATGTGAAAGGACCTCACAAGTTTGCTTATATGTCGATTTAGAAAAATGTATGGTGTGTAGACGTGTACATGAGTAGACTTGTATCTTCACATTATGTACTCAAGATGAATTTTATGAACCGTCTTATTGCTCATCGTACGCATCGTACGTGTTCATTTCAAATCAACATTCTTGATTTAAACAATTCGCGTTTCCATCTACGAAAACAAGAATTGCTTAAAATAAGCTAATATTTCGCCTTTTTATTCGATAAAAATGGCAAAATCTTCGATTGAGGTCATTATATAATTTGTCTCTCTCTCTCACACACACACATATATATATATATATATATATATATATATATATATATATTGAAAAAGAGCAGTTCAAGATGTAAACAATGATTGAAATTCACCCATTACTGGACGCGTGGATATTGAGAACTTCCTTGTCAGTCACCGAAAAACGTGGCTCGCAATTCGCGTATTCACTTGACTTGTATTTTGCATCAGTCGAAGCATGTTGACCTAATTCATTATTAGATCGATGATAGAAGTAGTTCTGTTGGTTACAAGTTGACCTCGCCAAAAAGGAGACGTCATGACGAGACGGTGAAGGACAGCTCATCAGCATTCGAGACAGCGTGTGATTAGAACAGTCATTCTTTTTTAATGCTGACGATCTATCTCCATCCCAATTATTGTGAGTCGACGTGTTGACGAACGATTTCCTTTCATGTTCGTCGGTGCTGGGTGACATCAGACCAAGACTGTCTAGTTGGTAACTAAAATTTAGTTAAGAAATGTAAGCTACACAAACTGCAACACAGACAACACACGAAACGAATTATTTACTGCATTCAGGCAACTATGCTGACACGGTCACGACTTCCATCTATTTCTTTTGCGCTGAAATCATGGTTCTAGCACTATGGCTATTGTGTTAGTAACCGATACCAACATTATAGTACCGAAAATGTACATGGTACTAACACTGGTTTCCGAGTCAATATATGTTACTAACATGATGGATATCAATGTATTCTATAGTTTACCGAAATTGAGAATTACAACAATTTCTGAACACCTGTTACTCCAGTAAATCCATACACCCTGGCCTTGATCGATATCAGTTATCACATTTCGAGCTAAGCATGACATCATTCAAATCAATATATAACAGTTAAATACTGTTTGTTGCGGAGAGCTAATACACATGCAAGTATGTATTAGGTGATGCGAATCTAGTAACAAATTAGTTCATTTGTGACCAGAAGGATAAACCAAAGGAAGCATGAACGGAAAGTATCATCTCATGCACATTCGTTTCGTGCATACTGGCGACTCATCAGTAGGAGCCGGTATTACGCCCTTTAACCACTATATATTTGGTAGAAGAATGTGGAATAATAGGGCGGTACAATCTCCTAGACGAATGTGTAAACCTGTAATAGTGAAGCTAACATAATCTGAAGTCAACGACAATACGACTTCAATGCTAACTCACACTATATGACGAATGTGTAAACCTGTAATAGTGAAGCTAACATAATCTGAAGTCAACGACAATACGACTTCAATGCTAACTCACACTATATAATATATATATACTGAGTCTGTAAAGGATACTAACACTATGGCTATTGTGTTAGTAACCGATACCAACATTATTGTACCGAAAAGTTACATGGTACTAACACTATGGTTACCGAGTCGGTACATGATACCAACCTGATGGATATCAATTTATGCTATAGTTCACCGAAATTGAGAATTACAACAATTTCTGAACTCACTAGATATTATATATATATATATATAATATATATATATATATATATACCAAGTCTGTAAATGGTAGCGACATCACGGTTGCTGAGTCCTTACCTGATAAACCATACATAATATGGTTTGCCTTTGCGCAAACACTGAGCAAGAAGCCTAGATTATCGTACATAAAGGTCGGGTAGAAAATTACATAAATCCGAAGAAAAGCTTTCAAAAACAGAGATAATATGAGCAATAAAATCAATGCATTGCTCACTAATTGGTTAATAAACTGTCGATGCGGGAGCGCATGCGAACAATCAAAGCAGCCAATCTAGTCTTCACTTGTTGAAGATTTTCCGGCTCATCCACACCGAGTCCAGGTGTGCTGTTCCGAGGCGATGTTTGGCCAGCCTCGGGCTTAACCTTCGTAATTAACTGACCACCCGGCGAGAACGCGAGCGTCCACTTGGCATGCGAAGATCGCCACTCTGAGGCCACACAGGATGATGTCAACTGAGACAGGTGCAGAAAAACAGTTTCAATCTGTGGCAAAATTGTGTCAAATAACTCGTCATTCATTGAGGATCTGTTGTGCGGATTGGCTGAGCTCACCAGCTCGTCGCTGCAGTTGTAGTTCACCGTGGACGGCGGTGACAAACTTTTCGTGTAAGGCCGATTCAGGCCGCCACAGTACATATTACTTCCACTCAACGTCAAAGAACTACCGTTCTCCTTGTCAGATATGCTTCGAACAGCTAATTCCAAAGTTGCTGGTCTGCAAAAAATGAAAATATAAAAAAAGCCTGGTTTAAGCAATGAATTCGACAAAAATACGAGCTTACATGACGTTCTTTTAGAATACAAGCCTTACAAATCGGCATGCCCTTTCCATGTGCAAAAAGAAAATGGAATCTTATCAGATGCAAGAACCGTTTCTCTCATATTCTTATCGAGTATCTACAAATGAACACACAAACATATATATATATATATATATATATATATATATATATATATATATATATATATATACTTTACTTTACTTTACTGCGGCTGACTCCTTTTGGAGGATAAGCCGGCTCCATTGATTTCATGGAGTTTCTTGGGAATTTGGTACAAGTGGTGTCCCCTCACCACTCGATATATATATATATATATATATATATATATATATATATATATATATATATAGAAGCAGTTCGCATAAAAGCACACACAATATATACAGATTAGTCCAAAAAAGTTTAACATATGAAGCATAACTGAATAGATGCCACGCAACTATGTCTCTACGCCGTAATGGCCATCTGGGTGGTTTGCAAAACATACACATATAGTCCAAAGTTAAAGCAGAAAAACCTAATTATACAGCTTGTTAACACATTTATCCTCCAACGACATTTTGACTAGTCTACATAATTCATAATGCAAACACATATTTAGTCTCGTTTGTTAAACTTGTAAGGTATATTGCAACTGATGAAGGCTATCGATAAGTTAAGCCGAAATATTTTAGCAAATAAAAAACTACTGGAACAATGAAAGCTGCGTTAGTCAAAACGCAGATCAGGTAATTTCAATTAAACCAGGTTCGCAAAGGCAATCTTCATTCAAGAAACATTTAGCATGGAATTATAGCTGCAACACCGTTAAATGGTATAATAAATATACACTGGTGAAACAACAACTCGTGAGTCAAGTTTCAAATATTTCCTTTTTAAGTATTTGTTTAAAGCTTGATGTTATTCCTGAATGTTTTCGTTTTAAATTAAATTTCGAGTTAAATCCTTATGGCATGTCTCTTAAGCATGGCCTTGGTATAAATATTAGAAAAACTTTGATTCGTGATTTAGTTAAACGTAAGATTATACTTATGAAGGAGAAAACAAAATTAAGTTCGATGTTTACTTCTCTTTTGCCTGCAGATGATTTCAAATGCATTGAGGATTTCAGTGATAAAGCGCACAGTAGAGAAAT
Source organism: Eudiplozoon nipponicum (assembly GCA_029291075.1). Classification (NCBI taxonomy): domain Eukaryota; kingdom Metazoa; phylum Platyhelminthes; class Monogenea; order Mazocraeidea; family Diplozoidae; genus Eudiplozoon; species Eudiplozoon nipponicum. The sequence goes on from JAQBSW010001618.1 coordinate 26,882, forward strand.
AAAAAAGTTAGAATTAAACATGATAAAAAACCAGCTGACTTGGGAATGTATAGACCACAAAAAAAGTTATAATTTAATCGGGACTAATAGAATAGTAAACTTATCAATATTAAATCTTAAGAATGATCAAGTTGAACTACTTAACTGTGGTTTAAACATGGCTATTCCTAATGAAAGATCGGTTAGAAATGAATTAACTACAGAGGCTGTCAAAACGGCACAACGGCTTGCTTCATTAGTTTCGTTTGTTAAACTTGTGAGGCAGATTGCAACTGATGAAGGCTATCGATAAGTTTAGCCGAAATATTTTAGCAAAAGAAAGCTACTGGAACAATGAACGCTGCGTTAGTCAAAAAACAGATCAGGTAATTTCAATTACATATACACATGTAAGCTCAAAGTTACACAGAAGAAGAACAATACATAAGTATGATGATGATGAATTCAGGAAGCTCAGTCCGGCTGCACGAAAACACCTTCCCTCACTGCGGTAGGACATGCTAATACGCCGCTTTGCGCGACTAACCCTAACCCACAACTCACACCCAGCTTCACCTTTTTGATGATTCATCCTCGTTAGCCATCATTCACCGGTGGCAGAGCCCGCAGAATCAACGATCAATGTCCGCCTGGAAGTACTTTTGCGCTTTACGGACATCCGCACCAAATCAATTCTGGAAAGACGCTATTAACTGTCCACCATAGTGCTACCTCAATCATATCAATTAAGATTAATCAAATGAGTTCTTGGGAATGAGTAATTAGCGTGCACAAATACAAATCATCAGTGTTTTACTGCTTATTTCAGAAAAGGTTCATCAATCAACGTAATGCAGAATGGACTGTCCCGTAAAAAACAAAATGAAGACCGGGTAATTCACCCCCAGACGTCAATTTGACAAAGTCGTGCTTAGGCTGCACATCCTTCTGCAATTCACGTTAAATATCACGAAAAAACTGACAGGATTGCTGATAACTAATATATAAGCAACTGTGTGTATGATGTGTTGCGCATCTAGTAACAAATTAGTTCAGTTGTCACCAGAAGGATAAACCAAAGACAGCATGAACGGAAAGTTTAATCTCATTCACATTCGTTTCATGCTTACTAGCGACTCATCAGTAGGAGCCGGTATTACGCCCTTTAACCACTTTATATTTTGGTCAAGAATGTGGGAGATTATACTTTCCGTTCACACTGTCTGTGGTTTATCCTTCTGGTCACAACTGAACTAATTTGTTACTTGGTTCGCAACACCTAATACATACTTGCACATATATTCGATCTCCGCAAGAAACAGTATTTAACTGTTATATATTGCATTTAATGATGTCATGCTTACCGCGAAATGTGATAACTGAGAGTATGGTTTTACTGGAGTAACAGTACTACATGTGGGAAAATATGATCCTAGCCAGCCTAGTTAAAGATGAAGAGTGCGAAAAAATGACACAAACGATGGTATGCTATATTTAGGCTATGGCAATAAACGAAAAATGAAAAAAATTAAAATGTTACTTACGAGACGCCAGTACTCACTGGCTTTGCCACGCTACCTTCATTTATGCAGGACAACAACGCACTTGAGTTCAAGCTGACAGAGCCTCTCATTTTTCCACCTGTCCGCATACTTGCTTGCGCATTTCTGACATACGTGGTTGTCTCCTGTAGCAGGCTAAATGTTTTTGACAGAACATAGAAAAAATAATTCAAATTTACTATGTAGTTCAAGCAGCCAAATAATAATAAGACAACGTTTCTCTTACAGATTTTATCAATGCATCGTTGAACAACTGACGTTCCACTGCCACATAACGATGAGAAAATTGTTAAAAAATAGAAAACTTATTAAAAAACAAATTAAAACTAAAATTTTTAAATGATAGTGATATATAAATGGAAGGAACTAGTTCAAAAAGAGATACATGCCTAGATTACACACAGAAATGAAGCAACCCACACATATATAATACAGTCAAAACAATCAAGGATTGCGCGGATAGTGGAAACTATTCTTTAAATCAAGTTTGTGAGCTTGAAGTAAACACCAATCCCACGGTATTTAACCAGTCGTCGAACAACATAGCAAAAGTACCTCAGGTCGCACGCAATGACACGTTTCCACCTTCCATGTTCATCATTAAAGCACGACGGCAAACTAACTAGCAAGGATCAATTCGCAACGCATAGGTATACAGAAAGCAAAATTAGATATTCGGCTCTCACCTCTAGTAGTCTCGCGAACATTGAACTAGACTAGAAATGTAGGCTGCACAAATTCTATGCAGTTACGCAGACTACTTTTTGCAGATTTCGTCACATATATATTTAGGTAATATAATTAAACAAGAAGTGATTGCGCGGGTGGAGGTAACAATTAGTTAAATCAAGTTTGCGAGCTTGAAGTAAGCACCAATCTCACTGTATTTAACCATTCGTCGAACAGCATAGCAAAACTACTTCCAGTCGCACACACTGACGCGTTTCCACCTTCCATGATCATCATCAGAGTACGCCTGCAAAGCGACTTGCAAGAATCAAGCCAACACATAAAAACACAACACCATGGCGAATTCAACTTTAAGGAACGGTTACATCAGCAGCGTATCTTCTTTGTGGTTTCCACTGTAACTGGACCGACCTTCGCACTGGTCACTACCAAACTAATAAGAGAAAGTTAATGTAATTCTACTAGAAATATAGAACACGATCACTGTTGACATTGATTCGACGCACACGTGGACTCCTTCCTGGTAGACGACTGGGTTCTATACTGCCTAAATTTATGTGTCAGGTTCCTTACTTAAAAAATCTGTGATAAAATATTTCATTGCTGTTTGATAAAACTGCACACGCAGATGCATTGTGAAATATTCATGCTTCTTCATAAATGACGCAAAGTTCGAGAACGCTAGTCTAGCTTTCGCCATTTTCATACTCACCTTGAGCTATAAATATTGGTGTCAATATGCGTAAATCCGTCAACAACGGCCACATCTTCTCTCCGCAGTCGCATAATTTGTGTGAATTGTGTGCGATCCCATATAGGTATCCTACATTCAGAGGGTGAGAATTTCAGATCGAAATACGAAACGAGCGCTAATCTGTTAAAGTTGGCCTCAGCAGAACGTTGATTGCCGAATAATACTACAATATCGTCTGTATAGTCAAGATCAATTAATATACCGCCAGAGATCTTCAGCACTTGCATTCTGAACGTATAAGCACAACTATTCATCATCATCATCATCATCATCATTCACAGCCATACAAAAGCTAAAAGCCTTCAATCTCCCTATCAATTCGACACATTTTATCGGTTAAAGGATGGTTGTTTCTTCGATTTATAGATTCACAAACTTTTAAAGATAGGTTGTAACAACCAGTGGCTATTACCTAATGCGAATGCTTCTTCTATCACTTGAGCCTTTCTTGTCGGAAAGGATTCATGTTCGATATTTAGAATGTGCTCACGTTGGCGCCTTACAACTCTATCGAATAACTTTTAAGAATTTGGCGCCTAGCTACGAGTATCTCCATAGATTTTACAGAGAACCAATATGTATTTCTTCCGATGTCTACAATTGCGCATACAGTAAATTCAAAATTTTCGCCATCAAGACGAGTTGCCTTTGACTTTAGAATATCCCCACATTTTTGTTGGAAATTTTTAAAGATTATTTTTCCAGACAAGTTGAGTGAAAATGTTAAACGGCTTAGTGCAGCATCAGAGTCCACATACGTGTACCACATCGAAAGACAATCCTAGATGCAACCTCAACTACATAATCTATCGGGATCCATTGTAAACCGAGAGCTGCATAGGATCATGTAGCGCGTCTGAGGATGGTGCGATGTTCCGCGCAATTATCCAACAGTCATAAACAATTTCAGTTTCGCATCAAGCTTAATTTATGCCTTCAGTCAAAATTAAATTCTGCGTTAATTAAGCGCCGTAATTGAGCATTTGCCAATTTCTTGCTCTACTTAGCAAGGAGCTCAGTTCAGAGTAGACATCGTCGCTGTTGTTATCTTTGTTGCAATCTGTGAGAGCATACGCAGGTACAACGAAGAGGCAACATCGAGTACAATGCTTTGCAATGGTTTTAGTAGTCGTATTTATACGTGACGCACAACAATGCCTATTTACAGGGATTCAGTCAATGAAGCAAGCTTGAGCTCGTGTGCAAAGGACAATACCGACGCCCAATTTACCGGCTTGTTGTTGTCCCAGTTGTTTTAATGTTCGTACATCAAATGCGCCGAAGTTAAAAATAAACCTAGGCATAATAAATGATAGTTAAATACTGTTTGTTGCGGAGAACTAATGCATATGCAAGTATGTATTAGGTGTTGAACACCTAGTAACAAATTAGTTCAGTTGTGACAAGAAGGATAAACCAAAGGCAGCATGGACGGAAAGTATAATCTCATGCACATTCTTTTCGTGCCTACTGGCGACTCATCAGTAGGAGCAGGTATTACGCCCTTTAACCACTATATATTTAGGTGAGGAATGTAGGGCAATGGGACGATACTATATACTAGACGAATGTGTAAACGTGCAGTAGTAAAGCAAATATTAAATAAAGTTTCAACAATGCGACTTCAACGCTAAATTCTGCTATATAATATATATACCAAGTCTATAAAGTATACTAACACTATGGCTATTGTGTTAGTAACCAATACCAACATTATTGTACCGAAAAGATACATGGTACTAACACTATGGTTGCCGAGTCGGTACATGGTACCAACATGATGGATATCAATTTATGCTATAGTTCATCGAAATTGAGAATTACAACAATTTCTGAACACCTTTTATTCCAGTAAATTCATACTCTGGCCTTGATCGATATCAGTTATCACATTTATCGGTAAATTATTTTCGATATTTGGCAACCTGACATTTGGCTCAGTGATATGATCAACACCAACTCTATTCATAGTATCTACAAAAAGCGCTATTGCTAGATTCAGAGGAGGGAAGAGAAGGTAACAACGCAGAATCGGAGATTAAGGTGTCTGAAGAAGCCTGGTTTCGTTTATCCACCCCACACGACTCAGCAGAAAAAGCGATGGTTTTGTTCTTTGCGACGGCCGATGTTTATCGATTCATTGTAGTTCGTATTGTTCAAGGGCTGTGAAAGATTACTAGTGGGGATGTCCCATACTCAAAGTTTTCGTTCTCTTAAATAATGTGCCAACCTGCGTTTAAAGCATGATAATGTTTAATTTCTCTCCGTGGAAATGCACTCAATCCGTGTAATTTATGCAGAATGGTGACTTCCGGCTGAATTCCTCAATGCAGGAGAAGACAGTGTTATTAGCACAGTCGAGTCCCAGTTGCGTAGGAGACTTGATTCCAATTCATCTATATATACTTGAACCATAAAAAAACTATTATCTTTTTGATTTTTTATAAAAGACAAAAAAATGTATTTTCAACATCACCATCATAACCATGACACAAGTAAAAGTATAAGAAAAGAAAAACATAAATAAAAAGTACAGTGCTTTTCATACGGAAATTTCGGCTGCGGGGCAACTGAGGACACTCGTAGGTCGGTAAAATCTTGATTCCTTCACACATGTAGGTGCACTGATTGGGTTGGCCATTAGTTGATGGGTTCTCACTTTTTGTAAAGCCGTCCACGATTCGATTTTCTGAAATTGTTCGTGAACCACTCTCTTCCGATTTTCTTACAAAATTTCTAGACTTCATTTACTGTCTCATCTTCGAGGTTGACACCGTACTCGCAGAAAAAGCGACTTGTGGTCAATGCGGTATCCTCATTTAAAACAGATCTATTTATAGTTATTTTACTTTCTTAAGTATAGTTCTTTTGTCTGCCCCAATATCAAGTCGTAATACCTGTTCTCCTATACTCACATATATCCAGGAAAAAGCCACATCGCCCCAACAAACAACAACCTATACACACATGTGTACCTTATCGAAATTAAAATTATAGAATAAGTGCAAGCAAACCAAATAGACTGACATATACGCCTATCTGTGATGTTCGATGTATTTGATAAGTTTTTATGACGCGTAGGAGATTCAACAAAATTTTCCTTTTTATAATATTTGAGTAATCCTCAGTTCCCAGTTTACTTATTCTCATATTGTGTGCAATTGTTTATAGAGAGACTGAGGTTGGTAAAACTGTTGAAAGATTATAGCATTACTCGAAAGTTTGTACAAGACCGAATTTGGAGCCTACAACAACGAATGGTACATTAACCAAACACACATTTATTTATAATCATATCTTGTACAAATTTAATTACCCATTTAAGCCATATACATATCTATGTATATATTAAAATAAATATAAGCAATATAGTATATTCATACAATTCATATTTATTTATTTTTCACTTATTTATATTTATTTATACATATATCGTATATACAAACATCCATTCATATATATGTCTACACACTATATCTTATACATATCATATAAGCATATATATATTATATAGATATATATATATATATATATATATATATATATATATAGGCAAAACAATGGGTTTTATGAGCTTGAAGTACCACAATTCATGACATACCTTATTCAAATATTCATATCACCATTATTGAAATGTCACGAAGTTATAAATTGCAGAAAATCAAAATACACTTCATTATTGCTGTTTACTTCTAAACACTTTTGCATATATTTCTTATTTCATTGTTTCTTTCAAATAAATCAAAATATAATCCTCAATTCATGTAGAATGTATACGCGTTAAAACAAACTAAACAAGAACTTACTCAATCCATTGGCGTAAGTTGTCCGACTTGTCCCGCGATGAAACAACAGCCTATGTAACACAAAGTACATGCAAATATGAATAGTAGAGTTAAATAATGCACAGTTAGAAAAAACAAAAAGAAGATTTTAATCATATACATGGCATATTTTAAACTCAATATTTTGCGGTGTGTAAGCATTCAGGTTATCAATGCCGCGTTTTGCGTACGCGGGTAATAGCTGTACACGGGCAGTTACACAAAGATCCGATTTGTCACTATTTCCAATTTTGTTTTGTCTTTGATCGGGTTGACTCATTTATACTTCAATTGGAAATGCGGTTCTATCACATCTTTGTTTACTGGCGACGTTTCGGTGCCTACTTTCCAGCACCATCATCAGGCAACACAACACTGATCACAATAGCAGATATATAACTTGAATGATAATGATAGAATGGCTAGCCTGGACGTTGTATCGATGTATACTAATGTCCCGGTACAAGCAGCATTAGAAAGTGTGAAGCGTTGTTTAACAGAGTTCCCAGAGATAATAGAAGGTAGTAAAATGATGTTAAGTAGTATTATGGAAATTTTAAATATTTGTATGTCCCTCCACCTACTTTAAGTTCAGAAATGAATATTTTATAAACAAGTTAAAGGTGTCCCTATGGGACAACCACTATCAGTCCCGGTTGCTAATATTTTTTATGCACTATTTTTGAAAAAAAATCTGTTGTTAAAATCTCCTCTTAAGCCATACTTGTATGTAAGATTCCTGGATGATATGTTTATAATTTGGAGATCATGAAGATAATGAGTTAAATAAATTCCTCGAATTAGCCAACCAATTAGGTGAATTAAAAGTTTACATTGGAAAAGAGAATAATGATGAATTACCCTTTTTGGAGTGTGAAAATAAAACAGAATGGTTCCAGATTGGAAAGAGATATTTTTAGAAAAGAGACTTATTCAGGACTACTTCTTAATTTCTTATCAAATCACCCATATGGAGATGAAAAATAGACATTCTTAAATCCATGATATTAAGAAGTCTTAGAATAGTGGATATAGAAAATAGAGATAGAAATGGGAGATTAAAAAGAAATATTCAAAACTAAATAATATCCGTCAAGTATAATAGATAGATTAATAGATGAGATGTTACAAGATTTAACAATAATATAATAAAAAAGTAAAAGAAGAAGCGGAACCGGATAAGCACAAAAAATTATGGTATTACCTGATTCTAAATTGAGCAGGAAAATTAGAATAATAGCAGCTAAATACAATATTTAAAACAGTTTTAATACAATCGCTTACTATAGGCAATAAACTACCTAACCAAAAAGAAAGAGTAGAACCCCTCGAGACATCAGGAGTATATGCGATACCTTGCAAAGAATGTAATCTCAGGTATATAGGCGAAACCATGCGACCTATAAAGGTTCGTAGAGGTGAACATAAGACAGCCTGCAAATATGGACACATTCAAAGATCAGACCTAGCTAGGCATTCGAAGGAAACGGGTCATGAAATAGACTGGGAAGGATGTAAACGCATCGCGTTATGCAACCGCAACAGATTAACTAGACTAATTAGAGAGTCAATTGAAATAAAATCAGGAAAAGGTGTAATGAATGTAACATCGGTAGAAAAATCATTGGGCCCAATATTTAATGAAGCATTTTCTATGGTCAGAAAACGTGAGGCTGCGGAACATGAATTAAGTGGGAACCTAAGTAAAAAACCTCGCTTATAGAAAACTGGTTGCGAATGATCTGTACCAATATCAATTTCCTATATACTTATTTTCTCAATAAAAATGTTCCAAAAGACGGTATACCGATTTAGCAAGGGTTAGTAGATAGAACATTAGATAAGACACATTTGACTTACATTGTCGCTTATATTTTCTATATTTATGTAAGGTAGGAATATCTTAATAAATGTATAATACGTTAGTCATAGAGAAGATATTCATGGTTAATAGCTACCATGTATCCTTTTAAGAGGAAACCAAAATGTGATAGATAGACGGATATATAGATAGGCCTATGGGTAGATTGATAGGTTTATTCTATACACATAATATATATATATATATATATATGACTCACACTGTTGCTTATATTTATATATATATATGTTTTTATACATATTTATATGTATTTTATATATTTATATAAGGTGTGAATAAATAAATATACAATTTGATTAATTGGTAAATAAAAAAACAGTAAGAAAAGAATAAAATAATAATTTGAAATATGCAAACGTATATATATATATATATATATATATATATATATATATATATATATATATATATATATATATATATATATATATATATATATAGGATTAGGGATGTTGGTCTCATACTGTTGCTTATATTCATATATATGTTTTTATACATATTGATATGTATTTTATATATTGATATAAGGTGTGACTAACGTAATAAATAAATATATAATAAGAATAGAAATTATTCATATTTAATAATTATCAATGGTCCTTTTTCTCTCTCTCTCATTTATTTTATATATATATATATATATATATATATATATATATAAAGGTTTTACGATATTATATTTAGATATATATGTAATGAAGTATTTTAGTCATATCAGCAAATATTCTTATGCAATTATTTCCAATAGTTGATTAACTTCGCATTGTGCTTACGATTAGTTTTTTGAAAAACGTTAGTTGTCCAGGCTATCTCTATCTTTCTCTCTTTAATCGTTCACCTAAGCGTCGATATAACATTCACTCTCCATCCATCTACGTTACTTGCTGCTCCATATTTGAACTAGTTTGTTGCTATGCGCGCAATACCTCACACACCATTGTATACATTAGAGTTCCCGGCTTTAAATAAAATACAGTATATGATAGTCAAGCTTTTAGTTTTATAATTTTTAAATTTTGATTACCGTGACATAGTAGCAATACAGTTATAACAAATAACAAAAGGTTCGATACTGCCTCTCTCCCCTAAAATATTCTGCATACGAGATGAGATGATGTATAGGTGAGGTAATGATTGGTCTGCTAATTATAAGAAGTTATATATTGAGTTTAGTTACTGAGACAAATTCTATGATTAAAATAGTGTTGAGTCAAATATATATAAATAGAATGGTTTTGGAACGAGGTTACCACATTTGCTTAAATCTGCTATTGTGATCAGTGTTGTGTTGCCTGATGATGGTGCTGGAAAGTAGGCACCGAAACGTCGCCAGTAAACAAAGATGTGATAGAACCGCATTTCCAATTGAAGTAAAAATGAGTCAACCCGATCAAAGACAAAACAAAATTGAAAATAGTGACAAATCGGATCTTTGTGTAACTGCCCGTGTATAGCTATTACCCGCGTACGCAAAACACGGCATTGATAACATGGCATATTTGTTTGAAAAATAATTACCGTCGTTTAGAAACTTGACAAAAACCTCAACGCTGTAGTGCCTACCAGTAAATAAACTAGCTAAATAAGCCGTTATACCAAGTTCTGTTTAGAGCACGGCTTGCTGAGAAACAGGAGGCATTTAGTTAAGGTAGGCCAAATAAGCTGGCTGAGGTAACCACATCGAAGTTCGTGTGTGTGTGTGTGTGTCCCGGACACCAAGCTAGAGTGGCACCCTAGTTGAATGGTTGGAACCGTAGACAATTTAGACTAGTGCTTTTCAAGCCGGCTAAATGAAAACGCCATATCGAATTACCATTCATTTCGCAGCTTTCTCTCAGTAAAAGGTGAGAGAATGAGTATAAATGTGCGAACTCGGCCTAACAAGCCGTATCCACTGTTCGAGGAGCCATAGTGTCCGTTTGTGTATGCCTACTTACTCAAGAACGACACTGAAGCAACCGTTTGTCATCAACCAGTATACTTAAGGAGAACTTGAAGGCTTTATTTGGCACACCAAGGGAGAGAATATATTTTCTGCACAGAGGAATGATAAATGCCATGATAAACTTGCAAGATGAAACAAAATGAAGGTTGAAATCTGGTGGCGGTCGGCACCTAATGCGTCGCGGACGCAAAACCATTTTCCGCGCTAAAGATTTTGGTAAATGAGCACGACTCTGTGGAGCCAGTCAGTTCTTTACCATCGGCGAACTGCATAAGCGCCTTGTTCACATTGTCTGTCTTCAGTAGAGCAGAATCGCTTCGTGCACTTCAAAATCCGTTTCAATTGAATATAGAACGCGGAAATCGGCGACTACTCGCTTTTGTTAAACCAAAGCAGACCACCTAGATAGCGTGTCACTTGTAAATAAAGCTTTTCGAGTTTCGTTGTGGCAAAGTTACGATAAAAGTGCGTCTACTTTTATAGCCGCTCCTTATTCCAACAAAAAGAAAATATCTGGAGGAAAATTGAAGACAGTGTTGGTTCCAACCAGGGCCAGGTAATGAAAGAAATAACGCAAAGGAATAGCAAATTTTAAACGACGTGCAAGACCAACCTTCACTTCCCACTTCCTACCGGGACTAGTCTCACTTGCCTGGTGATCTTGTCCACGAAGATGACAAACATGTTTCTCTATATGCTGGTTTAAAACGCGTTCGTCTATTGAAGAGAAATTATTAGCTGAAATAGAAGGTGCAGTCAGCTGCGAGAGCAGATTGTGTTGAAGACGTGTGATTCGTACTGAAAGTTCTGAATTAGCATCGTCCGATCGCAAAGGTGAGGTGTTCGGCTTCTGGAAGGCAGTAGCATCGTCACTATTGCATGCGAATGTGGGAGCGAAGGCACAAAGAAACAATGAAAGAAGCTAATTTAGAAAACAGACTGGGCGTGTTGCAAACACAATGAGAAAGAAGTCGAGACATAAATAAAATCAGTTTAGTAACCGATAAGTTATTTGACAAAATAATAATGCTATAAGTAATGCACTACTTTTTCCAAGTAATATCGGTAATCCAACAATCCCTTTAGGAATACAATTTAACAATAATTGTTTGCGCAGGTGGTGGTAACAATTCTTTAAATCAAGTCTGCTAGCTTGAAGTAAACACCAATACCATTGTATTTAACCAGTCGTCGAACAACATAACAAAACTACCGCCAGCCGCAACGCAGACGCGTTTCGACCTTCCTTGATCATCATCAGAGTACGACGGTAAACTGACTATCGAGAATCAAACCGCATTGAATATATATGGAAATCAAATCTAGATATTCGGCTCTCACTTCTTTACTTCAAGCTCGCAAACTTGATTTAAAGAATTGTCACCACCATCCGCGCAATTAATTATTGTTAAATTGTATTGCTTATATATGTATATGTGGCGAAAGCTACAAATAGTTTATGTACGAGACTGCATAGAAATTGTGCAGCCGACATTTCCAGTCAAGTTCAATGTATGCGAGACTGCTAGAGGTGAGAGTCTCATATCTAAATTTGATTTCCGTATATATTAAATGCGGTTTGATCCTCGATTGTCAGTTTGCAGTCGTATTCTGATGGTGACCATGGAAGGTCGAAATGCGTCTGTGCGTTGCGGCTAGCGGTAGTTTTGTTGTTGTTCGACGACTGGTTAAATACAATGGGATTGATGTTTACTTCAAGCTCGCAAACTTGATTTAAAGAATTCCTTTAGGAACCGATTGACCTCTATTTCCAAGTACGCATTAAGTTCGCCTTCGAGATGGATGAGTGCTGATTCGTCCCTTTCCTTCGTTCATACTAACCACTGGAAATGAGGTAGGATCTAATCTTTTCCAGTGGTTAGTATAAACGATGTTGAAGTCTTAAGAGGACAGGGAGGAATCAGCGACCAGCCACAACAAAGACAAAACCGATGTGTACTTGGAAATGGGGCGCAATCAGATCTTTGCGAAACTGATCGAGCAAAGCAACAGCCCATGATCCCAATTCCTGGTAATTGCCAATGTGACGCCCGCACTGCGCAAACTTTCAAAAAATAATCCCTTTAGGACATCACATGGAGGATGAACTGCTAAAATCTGTAGTTTTGTACCTTGTAACAGTGGATTTTCACACCACGTTGTTCGCCTAAAAAAGAATAGGAGGCCTACAGACCACACAGAAAGTTATAATTTGATCCTGTATCGTCAGATGGAAGGTAAGAAATTCACAGCCCAAAGCGACTTAAGTAGCCAGGCGCTTGGTATAAGAGAGGACCGAACATACGCAGCTAACCCGCCCCCACAAACAACAGCTGTCACTTCGAAGGAAGCAATAACCCCGGATGAGGAAGAGATAGTCGTTGTGCATGATGGGATACAGTCAAGTTTCAACCAGCAAGGAATGCCCGTAGTTGACCGACTTTTGGATTCAGGGGCATGCACTTTATGAGAATTTACGAGAACGAGTAACAATAAAAATTATTAGATCGGTGAGATGAAGCGGGCAGGGGTCATACAAAAACTACCTGAGCGAAAACATGAGCTGACAGGAGTGATGGATCATTTATTGATAAGTCGCAAATGCTCGTCGTCAATCTCAGCCTTCCAGGTTCAATTCTTGCAGTGTGGTTGGGGATTTAAGACGATTTGAAAACTGGACTAAGAAGGTACATGGATCGAAGTGCTCGACATGTGGGAAGGTGTATGTGGAGGGTAGGTGACATTAAAAGAAAAATAAAAAGTTGTAGCGACGCTACTGTTCTCAAGAATGGCGGTAGCAATGTTAGAGGATAGAACAGCAACATAAATATTTGGGACTCAATTATGTACAGGCTGCAATATGATGTAATATTATGAACTAACCTTGGAACTATTTTATCTTAGAAGGTCGATTAGCTGGTACCAAAGCTCTTTGAATATCATGTGAAAGCGATACATTGCCTTAATAGAAGCCCTACGTCTGAAATCATTGGTTCAAAACAACGTCGAGGCGTAGCAGAAGTGGGCCAAGTAGAGATAGCGTACACGCAGTGAAGGTTGGCTGAAAGATGTATCCATTCCAAGTGTGATGAAATTAACAAAAAAAGGGGAGACATTGGAGCATCATCGTGAAAATCTCGAACAGTTTAGCGTCTGGCCAGAGAATTCAACTTGGATGGTGAAGAGGTTCGAGATCGACGGTTGAATGGCTACAGCGTTATCAGGCACCCTTTGCAATAAGGTACTGTTACGCCTGGGTTTGACTAACCCTGACGAGATGAACGGAATTCGCCACCACAGAGTTTCCAATACATCATTGCTAAGTATTTTGTGTGCGCTTGGAAGAAATGCTCGCTGTTTAATCATGGAAATATCTATTAAATGACAAAAAGTTTCACTCAAATGCGCGAGCATTTCTGAAGCCAGCTCATTCTGGTGAGCACGTGGACAAGATAAATAAATTGCGCTTACTATGTCCGGTTAGAGCAGCCACTCTCACCAGCCAATTAAGAAAGATTTTAGATTGGTGTAATAAATGCAATTAAATTTCAGTGAGGTTGCTTGACATTCTCTAGGTATTGAGATTGATTTGAAGTACCCTCTGATAATTGATTCATATAAATTTGGAGTTAAAAGTACAAACGGCCGTAACAGAAGACACAAAGTAGATATGAATAATAAAAGTAGCTAAAACAATTCCTTAGAAATAATAACGCCGTGCTAGATTAGTTCAAATTTATTCTAACTTTTATTAGAAATTTATTTTTTATAGATCGCCCTGCATAATTATTTGGAAAAAATATATGATATTATTTATATTATACCCTTTATCTTTGATGGCTTATTTTGGTTTTGTTGACCATCTTGTAGATGTTTAAACTTTATTAGTTTCAAATTCATTCAAAACGCAAAAATAAAATCAGGTACCAGTAAATTTCCGTTTCCTCACATTAGCACTTCAGTCAAAAATACTTATACTCGAAGACAAACTTTACGCTTTAACGGGAAATCTCAATGAAAGGACTCTGCATCTTGCGATAAAAACCTACAATAAGCAGAATAAAAATGAAACTAACATTGGTTGATCTGGCGGTGATAGCAATTATTATAATCAAGGTTGCGATCTTGATATAAGCACCTGACCCATTAATTACTTAAATATGCCAAGATAAACTAAGAATTGTATATTGTAGAAAAAGTCTACGTGATGAATTCCTTTTTCTAGACTATACAATTCTTAGTTTATCCTGACATATGTAAGTAATTAATGCGTGTGCAATATGTAAGTGCAGAGACCCTTTGGTCACTACCATAAGAGCCTCTGAGATGCCAGGAACGGATAATCCATATATGCGGTATGATCATCTAATTTGGAACACTTAAGTTCCTCTGAACTATATTTTAAAATACATTCCTTAAGTCCACTTGCTAACTTCTCTGTATCCTCAATATTTAATAAACCAGCCATGATATTAGAATAAGATTTCTTGCATGTTTTTTCTTTATGTTTAAGATATTTAACCATACATTATGAAGTCCTCATTTTTCAGTCTCTTGATGACTCTTCCAGAACGAGTTTAAACATGTTTTGCTTATACTTCACTAGGTTTCACTTTCATATTGCATTATTCTCTGTCCTCATTTGTCTTGGTTTTTATCTTTACTTCTTTCCAACATTTATTTGGCTCTTCCTTTTTATCACACATTTTCGAGTCACATCTTGCCTCAGCTTCTGGATACTGTTTCTCAGTCTCCTCCTCAGTCCATATAAACTGAGGAATGCAGCGATCTAGTGCTACACAATCTACTCTGCCATTTACTTCAATAAATGCATTTATATCAGTCATATGATTGACTTTAAATGGCCCCTTATAGAACGGAGTCAGACAAGTCGGTCTAGTCTCGTTAGTTATATATACATGAGATGCCAGCTTTAAATCTAAAATTACATATCATTTAGACCGTAGACTTCTAGTTTTGGTTGGAGCTAAACGACTTATTATATATCTCAATGCTCAAACAAACCAATCTAATGAACTTGAGGCCCAATCGAGACAACTTGGAGCTTCTATTAGATCACTAGGTAATCTCAATGACTCTCCATAAACAAGCTCTGCTATGGATGTTCCTAACTGACCACCACGATCAGTAGTTATCCTTACCGGTACACCATATCGCGACACCCAATTATGCAAGAACATAAGTAAGACTTCTTGAGCTGTCATTTCCTTCAGGATTGCTACACCGGGCATTTCTACTATATCTATATGTAAATGAATGAAACGACCCGCTGGTATACAAATCGTTTTAATTTTAGTTTTAGTTTTATGCCTTTCGACATCTTAGGCCATACATATCTATCAGTGATCATCCTGATAGTTGCCTTGATGGAAGTATGACTAAATTCATGCAGCTGTTGAATTACATTATATCTTAATTCTAGCGGTACATACGGTCTAGGTTGGCTCCTGGAGATTCCACATAGTAACCACTTATCTCCAATCTTCCGGTGTGTATATGTGGGATTCTTTGCCAACACAGTTACTAAAGAATCAAGACCTTGTGCTTCCATCAATTGCTCGACAAAATCATTAGAAGATACAAAAGAGTATACGAGTGACTCCGAACGAATTATATCTTCATCAGATACGTCTAATCTAATGATAGTCTCTGCCACCACATTCTTTTTTCCTGAGATATGAGTAATGTTAAAATCAAATTCTGCTAGTCGGGTTATTTCTGAATTCACCCGCCGAGCATAATTTAGCCTATTCGCTTACCCTAGGATACTTATCAACGGTAAATGATCAGTTAATATCGTAAACTGATGTCCATCTATGTAGTGCTCTAAATGCAGCACTGCAAAATAAACAACTTGTAATTCTTTTCCAAGCGTGTCATATCGCATCTCGCGATCTTGGAGTTTCCGACAATATAATCCAATCGGCTTGACTATACCATTATTCCGTTGATGTAACACTGCCCCCATGGCTTCATCGGAAGCATCTGTGACTAGCTCAAAAGGGTTAGTCCAATCTACAGGTGCTAATGTGGTCATTTGGCTTAACAGATCTTTGGCCCTCTGGAATTTTTCCTTGACGTCTTGGCTAAAATTAATAGGCTAGGACTTCTTGATCGTGCTCCATTCACAAACTAAATGTCGAGTTAGCGACTCCAGAATTCCAGCTAAACCAGGTATGAAACGACGATAATAGCTAATCATTCCCAAAAATCTACGCAATTGACGTACAGTTCTGGGTTCTGGCACATCCTTGATTACTTGGATCTTAACTTCCAAGAGTCTGATTCCATCCTTGGAAATGGTGTATCCAAGAAATATTACAGTAGAGCAACCAATCCTGCCCTTTTCTGGCTTTGCTACTAAGCCATAATGTTTAAGCTTAGACAAAACTGCGTCCAAGTGCTCCCGGTGTTCCTCCCTAGATTGATTATATATAATGATGTCATCTATATACACTCTAGCAAATGGACGGTCTTGAAGAACTTCCTCCGTCAGACGCTGGAATGCCTGACTTGCATTCTTTAAACCAAACGACACATAAGAATTCATGCGATCCTCCTCCAGGAAATCACACTGCGGTGAGCGGTATAGATTCTGCCTCCATAGGTACTCGATAGTACGCTTTCTGCATATCTAACGTAGTATAAACCTCATACCCCCATTATATCCATGAGAAAAGTACACTGGTTCGGTAGAGGATATGAATCGCCTTTCGTTACCGAGTTCAATAAACGATAGTTACCACAAATCCACCATTGACGCTGTTCAGGTTTGGGAACAACCACTATTGGAAATGCAAAGTTGGAATTTGAACGCCTATAAATTCCTTCTTCTCTCAACCTTTTAAATTCTTCAATAGCAACCTCGATGAACAGGGTAGTGGTTCCACCAAATCGATTTGATGTTCTATGCCTGTCTTTAAACCATTGTGCTTAGCACTGAATGGTTGAAACACGACCAGTTAATTCTCGATTGCATCCACGGGTTTGGGCAGTCTCACTTACCTAACTACTGAGGTGCCAGTCTCAGCATAAACCACTATCCAAGTGCCTTGTTCAATGGTTCTAGATTTGAGATATAAAACGAGATTAAAATGGATAAAAAATCCACCCCAATGATTTTATCCTTTATGTCAGCGACCAAAAAATTCCACGTAAATGGTGATTTGTGCCCCAATGTCACTGACAATTCTTTAACTCACTTAACCTCAATTGGACTTCCATAAGCAACCCATAGCTGTTAATCGAAAGTGGGGCTATCAATTTCCACCACATCGGATCGAACTATGCTCACCCCTGCACTCGTGTCTATTAAGAAGTTTAACCTGTTAAGTTCATCTGTTATAACGAACTTATTGGTGCTATAACCAGCAACCTCTTTGAGATCACATTCCAGCCGAAATCTAACAGATTTACGGACTGCATTACTGCGCGTTTTTTTCTTTCGAAGCTTCCGAACTGAACTTCGATGATTTTAGGATGTCTCGATTATGCATACCTTGGAGCCTTGTATGCGCAACACCCCTAAAGCTCATATTAGCGGGGGCTCCACTTGTTTTCCGGCAGCTTACACCAGGCTACAAGGAGAATACTACCTTTCCATCGGGGACCACCCAACTTCGTTCACAGTGACAAATTTCCTGAGTCTAAATAGATTCTTTTTTTAAAGGCTCAGGCAAACAACACCAGGCCTAGACAAACCTTTCTATAAGGTCGATCATTCTTTTTAGTTTAAAATAAAATTTTGCTTCTTTGACCCATTCAGAATGGTTATCCATGGTTACTATCCATTGAATTGCGGCAGATGCGATCATCTACATCACATCTTTCCGCATAGAGGATCCTGGCGCGATCGCCATTTTTTGTAGAGACCCTTTGGTCACTACCATAGGAGATCCTCTGAGATGCCAGGCCCGGATAATCCATATATGCGGTATGATAATCTAATTTGGAACACTTAAGTTCCTCTGAACTATCTTTTAAACTGCATTCTTTAAGTCCAACTGCTTATTGCTCTGTATCCTCAATATTTAATAAATCAGCCATAATATAAGAAGTTATATATTATAACAATAAGTGTGCTCACCAAAATACGCTGATATCCGCAGATGACAGAACAATACGCTGGTGACCATGAAAACAAATATCCACGTCATTTACCTGAAGCAAATTTGAAATCCTTCCCAATAATGTGTATTAAGAACGATTGATGAGTGCAAACTTCAATACTTTATTAGCAAAGAGTACTCAGATAGTACCACGCAGTATACCGCACTTGCAACTGAACAACTCAGATAAACTCCTATAAACATTCACCAAGACAAGTAAAAAACTTCAACAATATGGACAAAAGAAACTTCCAAATAATCTACAATTTTTTAAAACACAATATTGTTGTACAAAACCAACGATAACATCAAATATCTAAAAATTAAATTTTATTTATTTTTATATGAGGAGTTAATTGATGCCCAATAATTTAATTAACATCCACATAAGTAATTAATGGGTCAGGTGCTTATATCAAGATCGCAACCTTGATTATAATAATAAGCAGGATAGACATTGCATCCGAAATCCTAGAGTCGCCATCACGAAAAATTGCGATACTTCCAGTTACAACCTCATAGGAAATAATGTGATGCTCTCTTGTTATTTTATACTTTAAGGAAATCGCCCCTCAAAGAGAATAAAACACTAAGGATTAATTCTTGCAAATAAATTGTTCCAAATAGTACATTACCGTCACTTCACTCAAAGACAGGCATATAGTTAATTTGGTATAAAGGGAAATAAATATAACTGACCTTAGGTTTATTCATTCTAAGACGCATATAAAAGTCATTCCTGAATACAAATCCATTATTTGGAGTCCTATATGCAATGCACCATCCGACAAATTGGAAGGACATACTTGCTCAGGTGTACATTTTAATAATTAACCTAATCATCTAATCTCATTCAGGCAAACCTTCAACCGCTATGGCTTAGAAGAAGAGCAATATCTTTAGTTGAATTTAAAAAATTCATCAAACAACTGAACCTCTATAAATTTACGATTCTGTCTAATTGTATTTCTACAGAAAATTAATCACACTATAAAACCAATTGCCTAACGAAACACGAGACTAACATCCGGATAGTTTTAAACGCGTTATATGTGCCAACTTAATAGATCTACATATCTACATATCATCAACAATATCATACAAATGCGACTAATAAAAACTCACTTTTGAAATCACAAATAATAATAGCTAGACCTGACGAAGTTTCTTGATTAAGTATTATAAATTGAGAGTTCGCCGATGGCAAAACGATATTATATCTTCCGTATTGTCTACAATCGTATTAAAGCAGTCTCTACAAAGGAAGATTAATGCCTAAACCGTTATTATGAATCGGAATGCAGTTATCATATGTTAGACAGATAAATATGCATCAAATTGCGACAAATTGAGGTAACGACCATCGAAAAAGCACCAGGCTAACTGAGCATTTAGTCAATGGTCTTACGGTCATTATGAACTCCGCTGTTTTATATTTTTAAAGCTTAAGTCCTTTATACTCTTTTAAAGAGTTCTTTTGTTCACACATAATGTACAATAACACAACACCCGCCCAAACAAAGCATAATCACGTTTTCAATTTCTAATTAAACGTTGAACTTATATGTATAATGCTCTCATAGCAGATGACTATATGCAATCACATAAAGCTTTTTTCTTACATTGGGGATAAGTTTTAAGCTTAACGAAATAATGCGAAATTACATACGAGAAAATCTACAAATTCTAAAGAAAAGAAAATGATCTATTTGTCAAAGCAGAACCACATCGGCAGCTATACCTTATCTGAAAATAATTCCAAAGTATGGATATTCAAATACAGGATATTATTTATATATAATAAATTAGATAATCTTGCTTTTTCACCAGATTAAACTATCATGAAGTTGATGAAATCACTTCTCTTCCTCAACTTCTCCCCCTGTTATTAAATACTTTGCTAGTCACGATTTCGTTCACCTTTGATCTGTTATTTCAAAGGTCGGGCCTGTTGGTCTTTGATGCCAAATAAATTAATTACATATAATTATGTAATTACATAATAAATTAGATAATCTTTCCTACTATAAGTGAACACAGTACGCACATATTTAGCAAAGCTGCTTTTGTGCTCCACATGAGCTATTGATTATTTAATCACATAAGCATTTCTCATCCTGACAAACGCATAAACTTAATATCGTGGAGTTATAAAGCACTGAAAAATACTATCGAAAGTACTATAGAACGGCATTTAGTGAAAAATAATCAACCGCAGGCATATAAAATATATTTGTATGTAATGTAAAATGGCCAACCTGTCGCAGTACGGAACACCGAGCTTCTTATAAAGAAATCTAATTAAATCTTCATTTCGTTGGCAAACTTTGTTCATCTGGCTTATTTCTTCAATTAAAAGCCTACAAATTAAAAGCGACATAGTTTACTGTTTCAGATTATTAAGTTTTAGGTCTTTTGAACAATGCTTTTGTGATAGCCAAATGCATTCATTTTCAAATCTACAGCACTTTGCGATCAACTCTATTGTTGGCAAGGAGAGCAACTGCTTAGTGACTACACAAAAAATGTAAAATGAAAACCAACTTTCTTGTGGAAAATAAATTTGTAATAAAGCGTGTAAGGATAAGTTTACTAAAAAATCTACAGCACTTTCACTGTTCGGCGAAGACCACACGAAGTATATTGATGCTGGCAGAGAAGAGTTCTAGATAAAAGTAATAACACGTACTCCGAGTTGGCGAATAAATAATTGACAACTATTTCGCAAGACAACATCTTTTTTAGGTGAAAGGTTTGGCCTATAATAACATACGATATAAAATACCTTAAATGCTTTTCGTAAAAATCTTTGTCAATTATACCTATTAGAAACAACAACATTTTCTTAAATATATAGCGCAAATTTGGTAAGGAACACCACCTAATTTATATAAAAAACCAAACTTAATGCTCCCAACATTACTAGAAAGGCAGTGGCTTTCAAAATCAAAGCCTAATAAAGTCAAATTCCACCATATTTTGCGGACTTTATTGTTCATATGAAGAATTCAGCTAAAATTTTATGTGGACTCCGATTGTATAGAACGCAATAATTAAATACATAAAAATAAACAAAAAAAAAACACCAACCACGATTTGCAATATATAAACATATAAATGCAGCTTTTTTAAAAAAAATACTATATTTTATTTCAAATTGTATAAATAACGAAAAGCATTGATATTAGTATAAGCTATAGGTAATTATCTGGTATAATCTGAGGAACAATAAAAAAGGAAATCCGCAAAATAATAAATATTCGAATATTGTTTATTTAAACAAGATTTATAGATTTGTAAACGCTCTGGCTTCAAGTAAATGCCGTACGACGTAACAAACTCGGTTAAGGTGCTCTGAATAGAGATTAGTTACTGATAGGAAGGCCTTTAAGAGAGCCTGGAAATGCGTTCTATAGAAGTCTTCAGAGTGTGAAGATGTCCAAGAGCCTTGGGTGGACTCTGATTGAGTTGTCGCTCCCGTGGTTGGTCTATAATCACGATGTGGATAGCGTCCTGCAGGTTATGCACTTAATTGGCACGTCTCTCCGGGTATACCGCAACAAGATGAGTCACGGATATAGTTAGTTGTTGGTGAAATTATCCAATCACCAGCGTAGGTATTGACAGGCGACAGAACGCACACGCGTGAAGCAGGTAGAATGCAAATGCCACAACTGACTTGCATGCTAAATTGGCGTGCTTAAATAGCATGCCATGCCTACTTGCACACTATTGGTTAAAACGGCAAGTTCGCTTTTTTCTCATTGATGCAACGTAAATAAAATTTAATTTAATTTACGCAATATGTCGGCAATTTATTCGTGTCGTTACAAAACTTTCCTTATGAAAAAAAGAAAAAACAAATTCCTCTCTGCGAGGCTAGATAAGAAATGCATTACAGAGTTCGAACCAAGTTAAGCAAAAAAATAATGTACCATAAATGCTGGGCTTAAGTATGCAAGTTGGTTGTTTCAACAATGATATGATGCCAGGTAACCACTAGGAATTGCTACACAAATTGTTAGCTCTAGTGGTCGGTCATAGTACGTGAGGCAAAATAGAGCAGTGTAAGTTTTTGGAGCCGCAGCGTGAAGATTTCGAGGTAAATCGCCTCTGAATTTGCCAGGTTTAAGTTAAAACTTAAGCAGGTTGGATCGTTGTCAATGTGTTTGTACTGTTTTTGTTTGTACTGTTTTAACCCTTCTTATCGGCAGTTCATTATTATGAATTCCACTAATAGTTAATGCGATACTACAGAGCAAATATTGTTTCAAAACTTACTTTTGTTCTAAAAAGTTATCAGAAAACACGCAAAATGAGACAGTTTTTGTGGAAACTTTACATTCCTTAGAATAAAGGTTCACATGGCAGTCTTATGTGTCCTCCATAGACCATGGTCGTTGGAGCGAATCCTGTAGCTGTTGAGACCGTAAAGCGCATGGCCCGCTCGACTAAATGTAATTTGTCGCTCCACGTTCCCGGGCTCTCGTGGCACCAACATCGCAGTACCTCTTTCATCGTCCCATGTGCGCGCTCAGCAGTCGCATTGGTTTGCGGATGATAAATGGCTGAGCGGGAATGCTTTATGTCAAGGTCTTTGCACCACTGATTAAATTCTTTCGACTCAAACTGTGCGCCTTGATCGGTAACAATAACTTGTGGTGCACCGAATCGACTGAGCCATCGCTCTTCTAAGCACGTTATAATCTTTTCTGTTGTGATCTTCTTCAGTGGTACAAACTCGACCCATCGGGTAAACTTATCGACCATGGAAAACACATAGGACACGCCGCCGCGAGCTACCGGCAGTGGACCTACCAGGTCGATATGCAGAAACTCGTTCCGTGCAGTGGCATTGAAAGCAATCGGAGTGACTTTTTCTCGTTTTTGTGGTTTACAACGTTGGCATGTAGTGCAATGTTGACAATAGCTACGAATTTCTTTGGACATGCCAGGCCAATACAATCGTGACTGCAATGTCTCAATGAGCCGCCCAGCGCCGGGATGTCCTAACGTTTTATGCCAAAAGGCCATTAATTCTGTTATTATAGATTCTGGCACAAACCATTGCACTGTTTGTCCTTCTTTCCGCACCAACAGGCCGTTCTGTAGTCTCAACGTTTTATACGGTGCAGGCACCACTATGCCGTTTTTTAACTGATTGACTATTTCCTGACACGTGACATCTCTTCCTTGTTATTTAGAGACTTTCATAATTTTGCTGAACGTATCGGCTGCCGCATTCTCGATTCCTGCTCTATGATTAATTGATATATCGTATTCTTCCAGTTCTTCAATGGCTCGATGTACTCGTTTCTTCTCAATACATAGTGATCTCCAATGCACTAGCGCTTTGTGGTCGGTAAAAACGTCCACGTGTCCCCCGATGACAAAATATCTAAACTTCCGCAGCGCCCATTGTACGGCTAGTAATTCTTTTTCTGTGACTGTATGGTTCTGTTCCGCCTTAGTGAGTGTGCGACTTATATATTGCGCAGGACGTCCGTCAGCTTGTAACACCGCTCCTATACCAATATCTGACGCGTCTGTAACAATTGACATATTACCTACCGGGAAAGTCAAAATAGTTGCCTCTATTAATTTCTGCTTGCATAGCACAAACGCTTCTTGAGCCTCCTCCGTCCAACGAAACGGTATCTTGGCACTAGTTAACTTAGATAAGGGTTGTTGCGTAACTGTCATCCCTGCGAGGTATGGTCTATAGAAATTCACCATACCAATAAACCGGCGCAATTGTTTTCTAGTAGTAGGCACCGGATAATCCCTGATAGGTTGTACATTCGAATCTAACGGCATGCATCCGTCCGCTGAGACTAAGTGCCCCAAGAACCGCACTTCTTGACCTATCTGAACCTTTTCTGGATTAAAGTGTAATCGCCATTCTACAGCTTTGGCCAACATCTTCTGCAGCCTAACACGTAATTCGTGTTCAGTAGTGGCCCATATAATTACATCGTCCTCGTATGCTGTTTTACAAGTTAAGTCGGACACGAACGAGTCCATCATTCTTTGGAACACTTTCGGTGTGTTTTTAAGGCCAAATGGTACCCGGGTGAATTAGAAATGAACTTGGGGTACTTTTACCGCTAAATCCCATCGGACTTTGGGGCGCACGCCTATTTGACAAAATCCCTGTTTAAGATCAAGCACGGCAAACTATTTGCCTCCCGCTAGCTGTAAGAACAGATCACCTAGAGCCGGCATGGGATACGAGTCCGGTTTAGTTACTGAGTTCAATTGCCTAAAATCAGCCGCCGGTCGGAGCAAACCATCCTTTTTCGTAACATAAACCATCGGAGCACGAAAAACAGATGATGACGGTTCAAGAACGCCGGCTTCTATCATTTCTTGGGTTGCTCGAGTCGCTGCTGCTAATTTCTTTGGAGGAGCACCATATACTTTTGGTGGTTCGTAACCTTCATTTAGTTCTAGCCATAGCTTAAACTGGTCGACCGTCGGCCCTGGACATTCGCTGCAATAAGGCAGTTGGAATATAATGTTATATTGGTTTCGAAGATTCTTCCACCACCCAGGCAGACAACTGGTCTCCTCCTGCATCTTAGGGGTATATATAGACTTTATTGAATTTATTCTCTCAGGCCTCGATGTGTATACACGCTTATTTTGACAGTCTATCGTCTTAAACCGTTTTCTAATGAAATCAAGTCCCAATAAGGGCGTTTGAGTATTCGCAACAACAAAAAATATATGATAGACCTTTTCATTTATTAACAACTTTGTGTCCCACTCGCCCACAGCCACCATCGATGCGCCCGATGCCTGACATAAACTTGCTTTCGTAGGTTTTATATTGTTCAATGGCCAAGTCAATGGTAGTACCGACACATCCGCTCCAGTATCCAATTGCATTATTACTGGCTGTCCGTTGAAGAGTTCTAAAAATTTAACTTTAATAAAAATCCTTAAAATTGGCAATGTTTCTCACACTTCCTTTTCTTCAAAGGTCATCTGGTTTGGACTACTTTTTTGTTTGTTCTGCTGGACTTCATTTGATCTACCCCTCGGAGCCTCCGAAGGATTAATATTTGTGCCCTGATCTCGCTCACCTTTATTTGTGAGATTATGAACTCTGTTTCCCCACTGAACTGGCCGTTCTCGAGGAGCAGTACATTGGTTTTGATGATGCTTATACTCCGTATTCGTCGGAGCTGGAGTCCTAATATATTGACTTTGCTTTCAGGCCACTGGCTGTTGCCTCCTGTCGCGGAATTGATTATTATGCCGTGAAGAATTCCGGTACAGTATGTCGCTCCTGCCAGATGTAGTAACGGGACCCATGCATGGAGTTGCAGCTGCCACTTTGTTTGTCATCATGGCAAAACTTTGAAGAGCCTGAAGTCTCTCTTCAAGGCCTCCCTGGGCGCTGGATATTGCACCGTATCTGTTAGGACCCAGCAGCATAAACATGATGGCCTCATGCGGTTGAAACCCAGCTAAACACTCAGTTAGCTCGGAGAACCACGCTTGATGCGTTCCAATATATCCAGGGGCATCTCAACCAGTAATGGTTTGATGCTGTACAATTCTGAAGACACCTTAGTCCTGGCCCGAAGTAATCCAACACTCGTCTTTTGTACTCTTCATACGTGAGGTCGACCGGTAATTCTAATTGGACTGCTACTGTCCGGTTCACTAATTCCTGGACAGCCACACGCACAATAGGTGCATCTAATGTAAATTCTTGGGCTCGAACTGATGCTTCAAATTTTTCGAACCACAACTGTGACCTTTCCACATCTAGTGGTGCCAGCATGGGCTTAAACTCTGGTGACGGTCTGAAATAATTCGTCGATTTGGCTGAAAACGCCGGCATATTTCATCCTGATTCCTCTTCGGCGCGGTCGCCATTGTTGTGTCCACCTATATTGGATGGTCCACGTACACGTATGTCGTTTGTGTTTATTATCAGCGTATCGTCCAGACGAGACTTATTCATGCCTAATTCTGCAGTTAAATTATTCATTTGAGAAGTCAGTCTCTGAATCAACGTTTCCAACCCATCAGAAGCCATTTTAAATGTACCACACGTGCTTTATTTTTACTCAATTATATATATAATTTTGCTCGCATAACGAGCATCGATTTAATAAAACGAATATACAAATATTAATTAATTTATGTTCACTTCAGCTCGAAGTCTGCTTTTATCATTGGGCTGACGGCTTTATTCTTATACGAGCGGTTCTGTGAGGAATTTCTATTTAAATAATGTCTGCCCTAGATAAGACTCTTTGTCCATTATTTTTCTTAAAGGTGGCTAGTGCCACACAAAGCCTCAGTGGAAATTCTATCCAGAACGTATTTTTGGTCTGGCATGCGGCGGGATGTCAAGAAGTGTTCAAAACAATGTCTAGAATGTCAGAAATGTAAAATGACGAGACACACCAAAACGGCGCCACATGTCATTCAAGTGCCCAAAGTCTGGTTCACACACATACACGTTGATCTGGTAACCTTATCTGCCGTGAACAATAAATGATAACTACTGTCAATACGGGATCGCACCACTCGATGATATGAGGCCATACCACTGCCAGACATGAAGCACGACTATGTCAGTTATGCTTTAGAGCTTAATTGGTTTGCTCCGTTTGGTGCTGCAGCTAAAGTGACAACCGATCGTGGCGCACAGTTCCTCGGCGAAGAGTTCCCAGCCCTACTGAAATACTATGGTGTCAAACAATCCGCGACCACGGATCGCAATCTGAGAGCAAATGGTTTCGTCGAATGGCCACACCGGGAACTGAAAGCGGCGCTCAAGGCCAGCCCAGAAGAAAGTTGGCTTGCGGTTTTTCAGAAAGTACTCCTATCAATGCGTAAAAGACCTCAAGAGCCGATTAAATGTAGTTCCGCCGAAATGGTATTCGGCGAATGTCTATGGCTGCCTGGTGAACTAGTCCGATCACGTTCTGAAACTGCGATAACAATGAACGATCCGGCATTTCTGTTTCCACTTTGCATTTACTTACAGTATAACGCTCAGAATCGGCCGATCTGACCTACACGTCAGCAACATGGTCCAATATATAAACGCAAAGATTTTGATAGCTGCAAACGGTTCTTCGTCGACAACGATATGGATAACAGGATTCTAGCCAAACCGAAGCGCGGTCCTTATCGTGTGTTAGATCGACGTCGGTATTACATCATTTTGGAGATTAATGGCAAAGCTGAAGCTGTCTCCAAACACAGACTATCCCCGGCCGACGTTGATCTAAATGACTCGCTGTTCCGAGATGTTGACCTATCAGGTGGTGAAGAAATGACGATTCCACCTCCAGACAGTTTTGCTGACTACGGACTGACGCCCGACATCTCACCAACAACCGAGCCAACTGACGCCGTCACGCCGCCGCCGGATATAGAGGAACCAGAATCAGTGTCGACAGGGCAAACATCAGTGGTTAAACGTTACGGCTGAGCCATAACACTCCCTGTAAGGTTAGCCCCCTGCATTGTGTATTAATTTTCATTGTCAGAGGGTGTATGTAACACGCGGCTCATTAAGGTCAAATAATCTAACTCTGTTTTTACACAATATTTCTCTTAACTGTGATTTTAGAAACAATCTCTGTTAATTTCAAGCAGTTTTAATTGAGATTTCTTGAACTGCAATTTTAATTGTAAATGCAAAACGCAGGGAGCATGCGGTGGATTATAGTGGATATGTGGTTCGATAGTTTTTCTTTACATTCAGATATGATTTCACGCATCAAGACATCAGATGTTCCCCAATCACATTCACAAATTCTATAGTTCAATGGATTATTATAATTAAATAAGTTAAAACCATAGCAAACAGTGGACTAATTATTTATGATGTTTTTTGAAGACTGTTTTTATCAATGACAATATTTACTAGTGACTTTATTTATATAATCACATATTTTCAATCATTTAAATGTATTCATCAAGATTCAGACGTTTGTCAATTGATTATTACTTGTGTTGACAATATATCTTTTTGTTGCCGTCTAGAGCACGGTCCGTTTTGTTTAACTGTGAATTAATAATTACTTGTATATAAAATATTCAATTTTGTTGACAATATAACGTTTTGTTGCTGCCTAGAGCACGTTCAATTTTGACAAACTGTGAATTTTTTCTTTGCTACATTGTGTACAATATACGTATGATGATTCGACTTAGCCTTCTCACATCACCCATCGGAAAAAGGTCGGAGACTAATCATAAGCACGGATCTCAACAGCAGCTACCAGGTATATGTCTAAATGGTACAGCATAACGAGCTAGATAGCTACCCCGAAAAATATCTAATATTAACAATATACCGCCTACACGGGAACGCATGGCAAGTAGAGCCAAAGATAATGCATCGATTCAGTTGCCATTAATGGACGAGGATGCTAAAGCAGCTTTGAGTTCCCAATGCATTCTCTCTACAATAACGTTAGATTGGGAATGGTAGGAAGTCGTCTAGCGTAAGGTGCATCCCATGAACCGCAAGTTTGTTTTTAAACGATCCGATGAGAAAAAAGTTCCTTTATCAGTGTTGACTTCATTGGGAACATCATAATGGGATATCCATACAATGCTAAACCATTAGTGACTACATCTGCACAAATGGTGCCAAGGGGTAAAGCCGCAGGCTAACATGTAAATCTATCAATCATAGTTAGAAGGTAGCTGAAACCTTGAACCTTTGTAAGATGAACTATGTCGATTTTGATGATAGCTAGGCGTGAATTAGTTTGGAAATGTTGCAACTTAGAACGAGTGTGTCGTGTGATCTTGTTTTTTTGGCAAATGGCATTCTCTGAGACCCATCGTTTAGCGTTCTGACAAAGCCTGTGACCCAAGAAGTGAAATGTAAAATATCGGACAGTCGCCTTGCTTCCTGGGGGAGAAATTGAATGAATTGAGTCGCAAACTATTCTTTGAAGGCTGGACGGCAGAACTGGCTTGTTTGGCCGCGTACCAGTGAAGTAAAAAATAGGTAAGCCTTCCCTGAGACGGCATATGAACTTGGTGGGTTGACGGGCTACTGATCTTTGAATGTGTGTCACCGTGCTGTTCTGTTTGCAGGAAGGATGGCGTAAGTGCATGTTCCCTGGGGGTCACGGAGTTGATTGTGATTGGCGACGGCAAAGGTGGTTGCAGCAAGACATCTGGCCTGGACAGTGCGTCTGCAATAAAGCTTAGTTCACCCTTGACATGAGAGATGTCGAATTGCCATTCGCTCAGAAGAGACAGCTTTCTTCACACTCTGGCAGTGTACTTGATTACAGTGGAAGACTGTTTTAAAGTGCGCTAATTAATTGTGCATGACCTGTGAAAACAAAAAATCTGCCGCTGCCAATGATGCTCATAAAGTGGCGAACTGCGTCGTAAATGGCGAGAACTTCTCGACCAAAAGTGTCGTATATTGTTTCTACAGGTTGGAGAGTACGCGAGTAAATACCGATAGGCTTTTTAACTCCGTTGATCTCTTGTTCCAACGTGGCTCCATAAGCGAAGTCAGAAGTATCTGTAGGGAGTAGAAATGGTCGTTGCATATCTGGATGCATTAGCATTGTAGCATTTGTTAACGAGTTTATGGCGAGTCGGTGTAGTTCCTCGTCTTCAGGTGACCTAGAAATGATGGAGATTTAGTAGTACGTTTCGATTCCGCAGGTGCCTACACAACACATGAATTTGTCTTGATAGGCAAGAAAGGAATTTGCGTTAGAATAAGGAAATATTTGTACTTCTTAGACCATACTTTGATTAATTCATACCATTTGGTTGAGATTGTCGACAGATGTGAGCTAAATGAAAACGATAGATTGGTGAGTTTAGATGTGGTGTCAATGTACACCAATATACCAGTACCTAAAGCACTTGGCTATTTTAAGCGTTTCCTGGTTGATTATCCAGTAATATTGGAAAGAATCAAAATGACGTTACGACACGTCATGGAGATGATGTACGCATGCATGTCCTTCACTTATTTTAAATTTAGGAATGCATTTTACAAGCAGATTAGAAGTGTTCTAATGGGAAAACCACTGTCAGTTTCAATAGCTAATATCTTCATGCATTACATGGAGAAAACACTCCTGGATATAATATCCCTAAATCCAAAATTGTATGTACGATATTAAGATGATATATTAGTTATTTGGAATCACGGAGAGGTTCAACTGATAAATTTCTTAAACATAGCAAATCAGGTGAGCGAGCTGAAATTTACAATTGAAAATGAATCATGCGGCGAATTATAATTTCTGGATATCAAGCTAATTAGAAATGGTACAAAACTAGAACGGGATGTTTATAGGAAAGATACTTACTAAGGTATCCTTCTTAATTTCGATTCAAATCATCCATATAGAATGAAAATCGGTATCTTAAACTCGATTAAAATAAGTAGCTTAAGATTAACAGATAAAAAACACAGGGAGATTGAATTAAGTAGACTGTGAGAATTATTCAGTGCTAATGGGTATCCTCTAAAGTTAATTAAAGCAACTATATTGACCGTTATAAGTAAATTTAATCATGACTGGAAGTACGTGAAGTCAAATAAAGCAAAAGATGACCGGAGAGTAATGGTTATACCTGACTCTAAACTAAGTAGGAAAATCAAAATGGTAGCATCAAAATACAATATACGTACTATGTTAAAACAGACCCTCAACCTAGGTATTAAACTGCCCAACCAAAAAGAGAAAATAGAACAGTTAGACACATCAGGAGTATATGAAATTCCATGTAACGACTGTAACCTGATGTATGTGGGTGAAACCATGCGCCCATAAAACCGCATGCAAATATAGAAAAGTTAATAGATCAGATCTTGCACGTCAAAACAGTAGAAACATGACACACAATTAATAGGGATGAGTACAGACGTATATCAATTTGTAGCCGTAGCAGATCGACTAGACTGATTAGAGAATCCATCGAAATTAAATCGAGAAATGGCATAATGAATGAAAAAGCCGTAGAAAAATCACTAGGTCCTATTTGGAATACAGCATTAAATAATGGTATAAAAC
Source organism: Eudiplozoon nipponicum (assembly GCA_029291075.1). Classification (NCBI taxonomy): domain Eukaryota; kingdom Metazoa; phylum Platyhelminthes; class Monogenea; order Mazocraeidea; family Diplozoidae; genus Eudiplozoon; species Eudiplozoon nipponicum. Next base: position 58,690 of record JAQBSW010001618.1, read on the forward strand.
GAAGATTGCACGAATCGGAATCAGAAACTCGCTCAAGTAAAAGAATAAGAACACTGGACTGAAATTAACTTACAGAGGTGGAGGGTGAGTAATTCAATATCTCCTAATTTATTTCCTCATTATTTTATTATTTCATCCTTGACTACTTGTTATCTTATGTTATCTATTATCTTACGTTCTTTTTTTAGTGTAGCACATTTTATCAACCATTTATTTTCTTTGCTCTATTACTATTATCTTTCTTTATCAGACAATTTTCAATTTCTTTTACGACCCCTTTTTTATTTTATTTTAACTATCCACCTTAGTAGAATACTTTTCCGTTTCTAACTTGATTTTGCTAACTCTAAATTATTTACTTTATTCACAGTATCTTGCCCCCTCCTCACCAGGATGCCACTCGTAATTACTTCATTTAGGATAGTACGTGTAAAAATAGGTCTGACGTGTGCGTTTAGGAAATGACAGTTATCATTTTAGTTTCATGTGAATTTCTGTTACACGTGCCGTTAATTACATGTAACAGATTATTTCTCAGTCTTAAGCAAACGCTCACACACACACACACAAACACACAGACGTGGCATACGCTTATCTAGTGATTAGTCAGATGTTGCTAAATCGCTGTCATTTCACTGGGATGAGTGTACACGTGCAATAGTTGATTACTCCTCAATCAAAAACAAACGAGAATACAAACACACAGGCATGGCGTACGCTTATCTAGTGAGTTGTCAGTAATTGTGACTAAATCACTGTAATCTCATTTCGAAGAGTGTACACATGCAGACATATACACAAACCAATTTGACATACACTTTCCTAGAATTTTATTTTTTTTAAAAACAAATTATGTTTAAGAGATCTAATGACAAGTATAAATGGGGCAGTTTAAACTAATATTTCGACTTGAAATATTGATTGTCAACTTAGTATCAGATGTGCTTTCCGTTGAAAAATATATCCATATCCGGATATCGAAAATTTTGAAGAAAAAATCAGGAAGACAGCGAATGCAAACAAATCGAATCGCAACCCGATAATCAGGTAAATGACAAAACAACAATCGCAATTGCAACAAACTGAAGAGGAAAAACATATACATCTACGGTGACAGAAATTTCCAAACAATATGAGCGTTCAACACTGCAATCCGCACTTGCGCTGTTACCAAGTGAAGAAATCAAATCTGCGCAAAAACGGGATACGAAAGATTACATTCGTGAAAATAACATTCGTACACGTAACAGTCAATAATGTGAACAGTTGGTTTACTCTCACGCCTTCATTACAAGAATGACCAGATCTCAGACATCACTTTGCAATACAGCGAGAAGGACATTTACAAGCAAAGAGGCACACACAGAGGCACAAAAACATACACACTTAATAATCAGCTCAAGCAAGAAATAGAATTAAACCCGAGTCAGATATGTTGCCACCAACATAATCAAATGAAAATCCAGAATGTATATAAATGAAAGGTTTTAAAGTTAATTTGACTATTCTCGAAATAAATGGCCATTATCCACTTTGCTATTATTAATGTGTTCTTTCTTCCTTATTATAAATAAATATGTATATAAATACCTATGCCGTGTTGATTCAAAATTAGTTATTCGATAGAAAGTAAGAAGCTAACATGTGCGCTATTTCAACCTTCCAAATGTACTGTCGTAGTCAAATACCAACGGGTCGTTTAGATAACATATTTGTTGTGTTTTCAGTATTATGTCATTTTAACGACATCTTTGCAGAAAGCATCGCTTTGGACTCAGTTTATAATTTATTTAAGCTGTACACAATTTAGAAAATTTAAAGGATTTCCAGCAAGTTTCCATATTATTTGTGGTTTAATTGTTGATAGTCCCGACATTTAGATTTTCCATGGTTTTCTTTATTGAAAGTATGCACATCTCCGTCTGTTAATTTAGATCAAAGATTATGATACAGTAACGTAAACTTCTAAATTATAATTTTTGCTTAACTACACACTTTAATCTTCAAGCAAACCTTTTTTTCTACTAGACAATTATTTATAACAACATTTCTTTGTGTAATCCCCGTTAGGACCAATCCACATGATCTAAATTTGTAGCTAAATATATTTTGATAGAATATTTCTCTTTATTAACGACCATCTTGTTTTAGTGCACCCAACACTTTTCTCCTTATTTTTGTCAGAATAAGCCCTACATTGAATAACTATTCCTAGAACCTCAATTTTCTGTTGCAGATTGACCTCAATAACAGCTTTTCTTATTGAAATATAAAGATTAATATAATAAATTCTGTTTATTAACAATTTTTAACGCTTGGGATTTTTGAGTTAATAATCTAACAAAAATCATATTAAATATCTACTCTGGTCGTTGACATATAATGTTATATTATTAAAAAAATTATTCATCAGGTTATTCGTAAGTCATCACAGATTTATCGATTTATACCTTGATGAGCACGTTATGCAACTTTGAAAATGAATTTTTAATAATATCTTAGTTAGTTTTGTTCCTTAGTCTACTCCTCCATTCGGATAAACTGTGGAACGCAGCGATGCAATGTCACGCACTCCTTTATCCCATTTATTTCTATGATTGCATTCTTATCATTCATACTAAGAGTGCTAGAATTAAACGCCGCGTCATCCAAGTTTTCATGGGCATTAATCAAAACACCCATCTGATCATTAGTGTATCTAAATTATCATGAGTGCTCTCGTGGAGTTTAATCTTTATTCTCTAACTTTCTGAAGTCTAATAGGTATCTATCAGTTATTACCTAACTCTGGGTATTCCGAATTGCGGAACTTCGGCGATTTACTTTAAGGATTTCTTTCCATTCTCTACTATTCCGGCGTTCAATGAAGCTCTTGCCAGAATTATCTATACATAAATATACCTTTTCATTAAATCTCTTTAGGACAATCAACATAGATTTTCAAATGAGCGATCTTTCTCTACTAATCTAGCTAGCGTCTTCAGTCACTTATAATCCTCTATCTTTCATGGACACTATAGAACTCTTTTCTTTCGGGATCTTTCTAAAGCATTCGATACAATCTCTTTCTCATTGATTGAATCCGTGCAGGGTTTCCAACCAAAGAAATATGCTAAGCACGCGAACCCGACCATGGCAGACGACTAGGCCCAATAATACCCATTTCTAATTTAGTTGATTTTAGCTGTATCTGCCATGTCAAAATCTGCTCACCGTGTGTCTTATGCCAATCTGGCGCTGGGTGAGAGAATAATGTGCTACTGGGCAATCGAATTAGAGGCATATGTAAAACGTGACCAAGCCAATGTAGTTGATTGGGCCTATTTTGTATTTTTTAACGTTTACGAATGTCAGCGTTCGTTATTCGTTGTTGGCAAACTACATGTGCTATGCTACTATAATAACGATGGTCGAGTGCATGTAAGCGTCTGAAATCTTCAAATCTAAAGAGCCATGTCTCTCTAGCGTATAATAAAAGCGCGCGTACCCATGCGTTGTAGACTCGCGTTACTTCAAAATGGCGAATGTTCTAGAAAGCTACACTAGCTTTCGCTATATTTAATTCACCTCGTCAGTCATATTTCTTGAGTTATTAATAGAGCTACCAATAATTTTAAACCTGTCAACTACGTGCAAATCTCCATATGCAGTCACAGATTAGTAGTGGATAGTGGGTGATCCTGTAACAGTATCTTACATCGAGAGGGTGTGAATTTCATACCAAAAGCCAGAACGACGTCAGCTAATCTATTCAAGGTGTCTTGAGCAGAAACTCGATTGTTGAATAATAGTACGATATCGTCTGCATAGTCAAGTTCGACTAATCTACCGCTCCTGAATGTGTGGATTGTGGCAATGGCCACCTTTAAGACAAATAATGAACAAAAAGTCTTATCTAGGGCAGACAGTATTTCAACAGAAATTCCTCGCAGAAGCGTCCGTATAAGAATGAAGCAGTCAGCCCAATGAGAAAAGCAGACTTAGAGCTGAAGTGAACATAAATTAATTAATGTGTAAATTTGTTTTATTAAATCGATGCTCGTTGTGCGAGTAAAATTCTATATATAATTGAGTAAAAATAAAGCATTTGTCGTACATTTAAAATGGCTTCTGATGGGTTGGAAACGTTGATTCAGGCATTGACTTCTCAAATGAATAATTCAACTGCAGAATTAGGCACAATTAAGGCTCGTCTAGACGATACACTAATAATAAATACAGAAGACATCCAAGTACGTGGACCATCCAACATAGGTGGACACAACATGGATAAGTGTTGTTCAAAATAACATCTATTATAAAATAAATGGGGAATGTGAGCAGTCTTGACGAAAACCACTGCTGGTCTTAAAGTTTTGCGCTAATTCGTTGTAGACCTTAACGCAACTAAAAGTGTTTATGTAGAGAGCACGTACACTATTAACCAAACCAATTTTCGTCAGCATATCGTGAACTTGTACTTTTGTACTGCTCCATATATCAAATTTCTGCTAAATGTGTTTACATGAAAAAAGTTCAAATAAGATGAAGCCCAATCGCGGAAGGATTTTAAAGCCGTTGTGCATCAAAACTAATATTTGCTTTTAAAAACGCTTAAGATTTGTGATTGTCTTATTCTATTGTCCAGGAAAAATTACTTTGCAAACGATAAGCCTCGTCACATTCATCTTCTGACCGATGATTTTTCGTTTAAGCCTAAAAGCATGGAGGTTTATGTAGCTCGGTTTGTATGTGCTTACCATTAGGCCTGGTGAACTGCATCTTGAATAATATTTTCATGTAAATCTAATGGTAAATAATAATTTACTCGCCTTTCCCAATTGATTTCTTCTATGCATAACTTGATTCATGAATCTCATACAATTTCATACATACAAGATCATGATGCAAAGCCATGTATGATGACGACGATGATGTTAAAGTGGCTGAAGCCTCCAACTCTTGATTTTCATCGCTGTGTAACGAAGCCCCTTGTGGAACATAATTTGCTTCGGGCAAATCTTCATTTGCGCTACTAGACTGTGTTTCATAACTTTACATATTTCATGTCAACGAGGTTAAATATTTTCAAATTAATTTTTTTCTTTAAAAAAATCTTTAGTAGTCAAAACCGGCGTTTTGTTACTACTCTATACAAATGGCAATTCTACGAGGTGTCGTAAAATAAAAGGAGAGGGATGTTGGCTGCTTTAATTTTAGTAGATAGGGTGCTTAGTAAACAAAGAATGTTAATTTTAAAAGGTCATTTGATGAATGCAATTATTAATACTTAAAAAAATGTAAACAAAATTTTTTCGTTTACATTTATGTAAATGTAAACAAACTTCTGTTTTTTTATCATTTATATAAAAGTAAGCATATGATAACGTTATCGGTTCATTGATATTTCGGGCATCACCATTTATTTCATTTTCCAGCTTGCGCGCACCTCACAGCGATTTAATACGTACTCAATCATCAAAAATGCGTCATATTATAGTCCAGAGAAATAATAAGGTTAGATAATCAAGTTCGTTACATTTGAAATATTTATTAAATTTTGAATATTTCATTAGCACGACATAAAAGGCATCAAATATAATAATTTGTCGATCTGTAAAATAGATATTTACAGTTATAAAATGATATAAAGTTGACACAATGTTGATAATAAATATTATGCTCACCTCCCTTAAGCAGAATCTTACGTGTTCCATTCCCAAAATACAACTTTCTTAATTGCAAGTAAACTATGGTGATGACGTTTTAGACTGCCACAATTTAATGATTGTGCAGCTAGTCAGCCAATTCCATTTGATATGTAAAATCTTGCAATTAATGACGAATGAATTTATTAGGAATGGGTGGCTTGGTGTTCATTATTAGGCCACACATAACTCTTAGTTTCATGGTTTTGCGACAGTGAGGCATCAGTGTGCTGTTCAAGTGTAATGCTGTGTAGCAGTAGTATCTAAGAAAATGAAAACTTAATCTAAATTATTGATCCCCACTAAAATAGAGATGCTGCATACGGTGATGATTTATTTATGCATGGCAATTTGTTTCGCTTCCAGGCCATGAACGCTCTACTTCTCATTTTTAATTCAAACACAACTCGGTTTGATCTTACTTGCTAAGATTCTTTTCTTTTCTGTAAAATTTTTTTATATATTTCAAACATTGCACATACAAAGAACTCCAGCCTGATATCATCTGAGTTCCTGTAAAAATCTTTTAGAGTCCATTACATAGTTTTCCTTCATATGCAACATGTTTAGATTTATCACGCATTTTTGCCTGGAAGCTTCTCCTATGTGACTGCGGAATGCACCTTTCTAAAAGTTAAGACCATATTATTTCGAAGCTGTTGCTAACGTGCAAGGTTAGGAGACGGATAAACTCGGTTTAAAGCTAGGCCCGTCAAAATCACAATTTTGCCACAAATACTAATTCAAATTAAGTTCCTCTTTCATATTTCATCGGTTGTTGCGCAGTATACATAAATTTTTCTTTATTTATTGACACGGCATATATAGTTTACATTTCAGGTATTGAAACTACAGCCATAGTTTAGGTATCTTTACAGTGTCGGTATATATATATATATATATATATATATATATATATATATATATATATATATATATATATATATATATATATATATATATATATATATGATATCTAGTGGATTGGCGTTGAAGTCGCATTTTTGAAGACTTCATATGAAGTTTGCTTCACTACTTCAGGTGTACACATTCGTATAGGAGATTGTAGCGTCCTATTTTCCCACATTAGAGCGTAATACCGGCTCCTCATCATCATCATCATGTCCAGCCACACAAAAGTCAAAAGTGACTAATTTTTCACTGTCATATAACCATAAGGAGTGAAAAAATGAAATTAGACAAATTATTAGTGAGATTTACGAGAGAGAGAGAGAGCGAGCGAGGCAGAAAGAGAAGGAATACCTTGCTACTATGAGTAAATTTATCACAACAGCTCACAGAAATCAGAAAAAATATACCTCTCCACAACACCATTATGGCCAAGTTAGCATTTGGGCAAGGCGTCATCAGCAATAAAGCTTTCTTGCGGACTTCACTGTATCACGTCATAAACAAACCAAGCCTTGCAGCTAACTTTGCACTACTAAGAAAAGAAAGTTACGAAGATGATTCTAATAGACATCTGCAACAAGATCGCCACTGAGCTTGATTCGATGCCATATCGCTAAGGGTTTCTAACCAAGAACTGTGATGCGCACGAAGACCCCATCCCGGCAGACGAGTGGGTCCTATACTACCCAATTTGGATGTATATAACTTTAATTGTTTCTGCTTTGTCAAAATCTGCCCACCTTGTTTCTTACGCCAATTTGGTGCTGGATGAGAGAAGAGAGCTCTACTGGGCAATCGAAATGAAGGCATACGCAAAATGTGACCGAGCCAACGAAGTTGATGGAGCCTTATTTGTTTTTCTAACGACGAGCACTTATTTTCAGATCCAAAAATACGTCTACTGATGTCAGCGTTAGTTATACATTGTTGGTAACCAACGTGTGCTATACTTCTCAAACAACGATGATCGAATGCCTGTAAGTGTCTCAAATCATCAACTCTAAAAGGCCAAGTTTCACTAGCGTATAGTAAGACTGCGCGTACAGATGCATTGTAAACACGACCTTTTAGGCAAAGTGAAATATTCGCGTTTCACCATAAATGACGAAGGTTCGAGATAGCTACTCTAGCTTTCGCGATTCGTATTGTCATCTCGTCGGACATATTGCCTACGTTATTGATAGAGCTCCCAAGATATGTAAACCTGTCGACTATGTCTAGATCTCCATTCTGCAGTCGCAACGTTGGAGTGAGTGGTGGGTGATCCTGTAGCAGTATATACTGAAGAGTCGTCCTGTGGGAGCAAGAAAGACTGGGGAATGCATCTTCCTAAAAGTTAAGACCATATTATTTCGAATCTGCTGCTAACGTGCAAGGTTATGAGACGGATAAACTCGGCCTAAATCTAGGCCCGTCAAAATCCCAATTTTGCTACGAATAATAATTCCAATTTAGTTTGCCTTTCATACTTCATCGGTCGTTGCGCAGTATACATAAATTTGTCCTTATCTATTGACTCGGCAATCATAATATTGTTACCACGCTCCTTTCGGCATATATAGTTTTGGTTTCAGGTATTGAAACTACAGCCATAGTTTGAGTATCTTTACAGACTCGGTATGAGTATATATATATATATATATATATATATATATATATATATATATATATATATATATGATATCTAGTGGATTGGCGTTGAAGTCGCATATTTGAAGACTTCATATGAAGTTAGCTTCACTACTGCAGGTTTACACATTCGTATAGGAGATTGTAGCGTCCTATTTTCGCACATTTCTCACCCAAATTAATAGAGGGTAAAGCGCGTAATACCGGCTGCTACTAAAGAGACGTCTGTATTCACGAAACGACATTGAACCTGAGAACATACATTTTGTTCGTGCTGTCTTTCACTTGTCATTCTGGTGATATTTAAACTAATTTGTTACTAGATGCACATCACCTAATTAATCATTTTATAAAATTTGTTATGCTCACCGCTGAAGTTATTTAATATTTCGTTGAAAGTTATTTTTCTCGAACAGGCTTTAAAGCATATTTAGAACAAGTTTCGTCTGTCTCATGCATTTTAATAGTAATTTTATACAATTCGGTTGTGTTTTAAGTCTGAACTTAACCTGGCGAGTGATTGATTTTAAAGTTTTATAAACCGATATATCTGGAATTTTATAGAAACCAAATTGCCTATTCTGAGGCATCCCACATAGTCCCTTGTTGAGGTATATGCGTCGCGCATAACGAAGCAACTTCTTGTGTGTAGCATATTTGAATTTTAAACTTTGATGCGAGCTAATTTCGTTTTACATTTTTCCTCTGATGACCAGCTGAGTAGGCTAAATTCTGTTCCTTAACTTTTGTCCTAAGTGGATGCCAATCTACAACCGGTGGTTCTAGTCTGATTTTCAATACGTTGTGTATTTAATAAACTATTTGCAAATTTAGGTCTGTTTCGAAGACTAAGTTTTGTTTACGCATCTTTTCTCGTGACTTTAAAGTTTTTAACAAGGCCTTGTCGATCACAAAGTTCTAATTCATTTGTCTAACTAATGATCTCATTGTTATTTTCTTGTCTTTAAATCAAGTTTGCAAGCTGGAAGTAATCACTGATCCAATTGTATTTAACCAGTCGTCAAACAACATAGCAAAACTACCTCCAGTCGCATGCACTGACGCTTTCCACTCGTCCATGATCATCATCAGAGTACGACAGCAAATTGACTAGCGAGGATCAAACTGCATTGCGTATATTTGGAAAGCAAAATTAGATATGCGGCTCTCACCTTTAGTAGTCTCGCATAAATTGAACTCGACTGGAAATGTCGGCTGCACGATTTTCATTCATTCATGAACATTAAGTTCTTGCTGCTTTTGCCACAGTTATATATAGGCAATAAAATTAAATAAAAAATAAATAAGTTTGCGACTGGTTAAATACATTGGGATCGTTGTTTATTTTAAGCTCGCAAACTTGATTAAATATATTAGTTTTATATTTGTGTACAAACATAAATCATTTTAGAATATACATGTCTCTGAATATAATATAATGTTTCCAATTTTTGATTATTTTTTTTATATTTCTAGTTCTATGTCGTAAACTGAATTAATGTATTCTACTTATCTCATAGTTAGACATCAATACGTAGGTATATATATATATATATATATATATATATATATATAATATACATAGGTATAAGCCTGAATGCACATAAACTTGTGTTATTTTATTTGGTTAAGTTATTTTATTTTTCATGTCTGATTTAGATGCTGCATAATTGCTTGAACGTTTTGCGTCTGAACAATTTTACTAAATTAGCTATGAAGAGGATTCTTCAGCTGCATAATTGTGAAAAATCTTTATATAATTCGAGCTGCTCCGCTAATTCAGGCCAGTCCGTCACAAATACCAAACGCCAGCGTCTCGGGTTGGAACAAATTGACGCCGAGGCATATGGTAGTGAGGATGACGACTCATCCACGTTTTCTTCCTCGTCAAATGAAGACGCCGAGTGTGATGCAAGTGAACAGCTCACTGAAGCGCGCGATAGCATAAGCAGCAATTCTCCCTTTGTCAGTTCAACTTCAAATTGTCAACCTGCTAATGATTCTATGCCTACAGATCAACAGTCTGAGTCGGAAGATCAACCAGCTCCATCTTTGTTCTCTTCATCTGCTCCACTCCCGACTAGTGCTGTAAATTTATCTTCAGTTGCTAGCTCGCTTGCTACTTGTGCATCTAATAAGGCCAGTGTTCCTGTCTTAAGTCAGGCATCCATCCATTATGGTTTGTTTAAATTATGCTTTTAATTTAGATAATAATAATTGCAACTCATTTGATTGTGACACATTTGTTGTAGAACAGATGCCTATGTCTTCGTAAAGTTGTCGCTGATAATAAATATTGTTGAATCAACCGATTGTCCGCATAATATATGCACCATCAAACGAACAATCAACAAAGCATGTTTCGGCAATTTTTAACCAGTGTGCAATAATTCCCGGTCTGCTAACTTGTGACAGTAAAACGCCATTTTTCTTTTAGAATGCAAGCTTTAATAACAGTAGTAGCATCATTTACGTGTACAAAGATAAACAAATTAAGTTAAACAATCATCGATTGCGCGGGTGGTGGTAAACATTCTTTAAATCAAATTTGCGAGTTTAAAGTAAAATCCAATCTCATTGTATTTAACAATATAACGATGTTAGTAACAAATTAGTTCAATTATGACCAAATCGATAAGCCATGGACAGAATAATCGGAAAGTATAATCTCGTGCATATTCGTTTCATGCTTACTGGCGACTCATCAGCAGGAGCTGGTATTACGCCCTTTACTCACTATACATTAGGGTGAGAATTGTGGGCAACTAGGACTGTACAATCTCCTAGACGAATGTGTAAACCTGCAGTAGTGAGGCTAACATCATACAATGTCTCGGCAAGAAAAATAGTGGGTAAAGGGAGCAATACTGACTCCTACTGATGGGTCGCCAGTAAGCATGAAACGAATGTGCACCAGATCATACTTTCTACTATCGCATTTGGTATTCCTAAGGCCATTTTTGTGGGCGTGCAACTGCAGAGATGTAGTCACCGTTTGATTGCTTTGGAAGTTTAGTCTACAGTGCTCGTTCACGAATTCCAAAACAGTTTTGTTTAGACTACCATGCTCGCTGACTAGCTAGAAACAATCCCATTTTATGAAATCGGTCACAAATTATAAATCTATTGTCAGTCGCACATATTAAGATGTTCAAGTCGTTGTAATCTTCCGTAGTCAACATCAGAGCTCGACGGTAAGTTGATTAATTATGCTCATGATAGGTTGAATCGCATCAGTTCCTGCGATTGATGATGATGTTGCAATGATGCGTGACTTGTTAATTCACATTAGATTTTATTTTATTTCTTGATTGCCAACTCGATTTAAACTCTCATTCGCTTGATCTGGATAGCCATTAGGCATTAAATCAATTTTTTTTATTTTGTCATATTCGCCATTTATCCAATCTGGTTTCACCAGTTTGTCGATTCTTGAAAAGCTGCTATGTTTAAATGTTACATAATTTAAATACAGTGTACACGAGAATGTTTCATAACAATGTGTTACTCTTAAACATCTTTTCTCGTTAGCACGTCCGCCAATGGTGGACAGTTGGCTTTTCCATGTGCTGACGAAAAACTTATGTACGGTAGGGTGGCTCATGATTAGAGCACTATATTCCGATGCAAGCCTACCCAGGTTCGAGCCCTGTCCGCGACATATACTGGACAGAACCTAATGAGTTACCGATAAGGACGAAACCGATCTCTGTTTCACTGACTATCTACGCCGAATATTTGCTTCCATTTACCACGCTGTGTTACTTTTCGGTTAGTCTTCAGTCTCGCCAATCTTCTTGTTACTGCACATCCAGTCATACTTAATCGATCATTTATTAATCGGATTTTTACGTGTGCCAGCCACCTCGGTTTTGCGGCAGATTTTCAAAAGGACAAGTCTAGGCCTTTGAACAGCAATTAACACATCTCGCTTCGAATACTCTATTTATGCAGGTGCATTTCTCAACGGATCACCAGCCGACGAAAAGGAGGACAGAGAAATTGTCTAGAAAGACTTCTGGATACCCTCACGCTGCAAATGTGCATAAACTCTCACGGCATTTGCCGGTGAACGCTTTTCTGACCCTGTTAAGGACAACCCACAGTAATTGCTCTCTCCGTTTCCTTCTTGGGTTTCTTAATAAAGGCGCGCGGCACTTCCTTCCAGCTGGAGCGTTTCAGATATTATTATTATTATTATTATTATTATTATTATTATTATTATTATTATTATTATCATAACTGAGAACCGTATAGATGCCAAGTCGTTTTCAGTTCTTATTCGTCCATTAGAATCTAATAAGCTAGAACTCTCGTTCACATCTATTAAATTCATGCCTGCTATATCTTGAGCTATTTTTCCTGCGTCCTCAAACTTAAGATTGGCTTCCATACTGATCGTACTTAATTATTAATTTGATAACTTAGCGTTAAGAAAACTGACCGTGTACTTCTTACGTAGCAAAACACTCGATCAAATAACCTGGAAAGAAATAAGAAGTGAAAAACAAAAGTATTTAATTACGTGTTTCAGAACGTCTCCAATATATACGATTCAAAAGACAAAATGATAGCAGGTTTATATTGTGAAAATCGAGTTATTATAAACGTAAATTGGAGAAAGGGAATAAATGGAGCTTGCTGAGTAAAGTCAGGCCAGTCAAGAACAGATTACCAAACTCCAAATACGCACAATTCAAAAGTATATATAATGACAAGTATTTAAACGAAGAATGTTATAGAAAATAAACGAATTATTTCTTTTGGAATAATATTCGTTTCAATCCGCCAATGTGGTTTAAATTTATCAATAAATGTCACTTTAATTTAATGCACCACCTTATCCAAAAAGACGGCTAATAATAGACGTAATCATAGTCTTCGGCTGACGGTGTACTCTTCCTGAACGAGTTGTGCATAATGGCGCTCCTGATGTCGACATCGTGCCCTGTACAGTTGTCACTGGCACTGCTAATTCGCCTGTTGTTGACAGAAAGTTAGGACCTTGTAACTCGTTAGAACATAATGTCGATGTGTTCAACAACGCGTCTTGTGTAAGATGCTGTTTTGAATAATATGCCTGCGTGATTGGATACATACATCATATTCGTCCATGGAATGATGTTCATTCAACTCATCTGGTAATTCAGTCCTATAATCAATCCAGATAAACTGGTGAATGCAACGATCCAAAGCAACACAATCCTCAATGCCATTTACATCTAAGATGACAGTTAAATATTGTTTGGTGCGAAGACCTAATATATATGCAAGTATGTATTAGGTTTTGCGAACCTAGTAACAAATTAGTTCAGTTGTGACCAGAAGGATAAACCAAAGGCAGCATGAACGGAAAGTATAATCTCATGCACATTCGTTTCGTGCTTACTGGCGACTCATCAGTAGGAGCCGGTATTACGCCCTTTAACCACTATATATTTGGTAGAAGAATGTGGAATAATAGGACGGTACAATCTCCTAGACGAATGTGTAAACCTGTAATAGTGAAGCTAACATAATCTAAAGTCAACGACAATACGACTTCAATGCTAACTCACACTATATAATATATATACCGAGTCTGTAAAGGATACTAACACTATGGCTATTGTGTTAGTAACTGATACCTTTTTTGAAATCGATGAGTACCGGATACTAACACTATGGTTTCCGAGTCGGTACATGATACCAACCTGATGGATATAAATTTATGCTAAAGTTCACCCAAATTGAGAATTACAACAATTTCCGAACACCTGTTACTCCAGTTAAACCATACACTCTGGCCTTCATCGATATCAGTTATCACATTTCGCGGTAAGCATGACATCATTCAATTCAATATATTACAGTTAAATACTGTTTGTTGCGAAGAACTAATATATATGCAAGTATGTATTAGGTTTTGCGAACCTAGTAACAAATTAGTTCAGTTGTGACCAGAAGGATAAACCAAAGGCAGCATGAACGGAAAGTATAATCTCATGCACATTCGTTTCGTGCTTACTGGCGACTCATCAGTAGGAGCCGGTATTACGCCCTTTAACCACTATATATTTGGTAGAAGAATGTGGAATAATAGGACGGTACAATCTCCTAGACGAATGTGTAAACCTGTAATAGTGAAGCTAACATAATCTAAAGTCAACGATAATGCGACTTCAATGCTAACTCACACTATATAATATATATACCGAGTCTGTAAAGGATACTAACACTATGGCTACTGTGTTAGTAACTGATACCTTTTTTGAAATCGATGAGTACCGGATACTAACACTATGGTTTCCCAGGCGGTACATGATACCAAACTGTTGGATATAAATTTATGCTAAAGTTCACTCAAAATTGAGAATTACAACAATTTCCGAACACCTGTTACTCCAGTTAAACCATACACTCTGGCCTTCATCGATATCAGTTATCACATTTCGCGGTAAGTATGACATCATTCAATTCAATATATTACAGTTAAATACTGTTTGTTGCGAAGAGCTAATATATATGTAAGTATGTATTAGGTTTTGTGAACCTAGTAACAAATTAGTTCAGTTGTGACCAGAAGGATAAACCAAAGGCAGCATGAACGGAAAGTATAATCGCATGCACATTCGTTTCGTGCTTACTGGCGACTCATCAGTAGGAGCCGGTATTACGCCCTTTAACCACTATATATTTGTAGAAGAATGTGACTTTAGCATAAAGTTATATCCATCAGGTTGGTTTCATGTACCGACTCGGAAACCATAGTGTTAGTATCCGTACTCATCGATTTCAAAAAAGGTATCAGTTACTAACACAATAGCCATAGTGTTAGTATCCTTTACAAACTCGGTATATATATTATATAGTGTGAGTTAGCATTGAAGTCGCATTGTCGTTGACTTTAGATTATGTTAGCTTCACTATTACAGGTTTACACATTCGTCTAGGAGATTGTACCGTCCTATTATTCCACATTCTTCTACCAAATATATAGTGGTTAAAGGGCGTAATACCGGCTCCTACTGATGAGTCGCCAGTAAGCACGAAACGAATGCGAATGAGATTATACTTTCCGTTCATGCTGCCTTTGGTTTATCCTTCTGGTCACAACTGAACTGATTTGTTACTAGGTTCGCAAAACCTATTACATACTTAAGGCCCATGACATTTTGTCAGTCATTCTCTTGACCTTACATGGTCTTTTGTACAATGGAGTCAAGCAGTTCTTCCTGTTTTCATTAGTTACATAAACATGCGAAGCCGATCTTAGATCAGAGGACACATAGCATTTGGCTTTTTTATTTTCTAATCTTGGTCGGTGCCAAATGACTCGTCTTATCTCCAAGTGCTCCAAAAACCCAATCAAGACTACTTGGAGTTTCTATTAGAAGATCTCCAGGCAACCTTAATGTTCTCCTTATACCAATTCTGCTATTGAAGTTCCTAACTGTGCACTATATCTGTTGCGCATGGCAAGGAATACTATAGGAAGATCGTGTATTTAGGTTGTTCCACTTGTACACTTAACGCAGCTTTCAGTTCACGATGCACACTTTCTTCCATTCCATTTGCTCATGGGTTGTATGCGCTAGTATGCAATACAAATGTTCTCATGATATTGAGAGATCTTAAGAAAGGCTCTGACATAAATTGACTATCGCTATCACTAGTGACTCTTTTCGGAACACAATAACGCGATATCAAATTATGTAGGAACGCGAACAAGACTTCTTCCGCTGTTATGTCTTTTAACATCGTTACTTCAAATTGGCGACTTAAATGATCTACCATTGTTAGCAAATATTTTTGGCCATTAACTTCAGACATTTCGGCAATGTCTATGTGTATATGTCTGAACCGTCCAATTGGTATTCCAATATTCTGTATCTTGGTTCTGGTATGTCTCCTCACCTTACACATTTGACACTTGGCACAGGCTCTTACCCATACCCGTTTGTCTTTAGACATGTGCGGCTATACGTATCTGTCGTTGACTAATCGAGTGATGGCTTTTATGGATGGATGTCCCATATCGTGTAATTGTTGGATAATTTTAGCACGTAACTCCAATGGTACATACGTCGTGGTTGATTTCTGGACGTTTCGCATAACAACCCCTTGCCACTCAGGAGCTTTCGAACATATCCTGGTCTCTTGGACAAAACGAGTGTAAAGGAGTCCAATCCTTGCGCTTCCTCGATTTGATTTACTGAATCGTTTGGAAAATCATCTAGATGCTTCAATGGACCTTGATGTATCTGCTCGACACCTACTTCATTCGGTCTGATATGTGCATCGGCTACCACATTCTCTTTACCAGCAATATGGGACACGGTGAAATCGAACTCTGCTAATCGGATAATTTGGGAATTCACTCTGCGAGAGTAATTAGGCCTCGTTGTTTTACCAAGTATGCTGATCAACGGCTTATGATCTGTGAATAATTTGAACTGATGACCGTCTAAATAATGCTCAAAATGTAGCACTTCGTCATACACAGCTAAAAGCTCTTTACCAAAAATTATCATACCGTTTTTCTCGATCATTAAACTTTCGGCTATAAAACCCAATCGGTCTTACTATATCCTTGTCTCTTTGCTGAAGCACTGCCCCTATTGCAACATCTGAGGCATCTGTGATTAGCTCAAATGGCTTTTCCCAATCTACAGATGCTAATGTGGTTATGTCATTTAGCATTTCCTTGGCCCTCTGGAATCTTTCTAGGTCTTCTGACTCAAGTTTATAGTCCAAGACTTCTTGATCGTGCTCTTTTCATGTGTGAGATGGCGCATTAACGACCCTAGAATTCCGGCTAGACCTAGAATGAATCGTCGATAATAGCTGATCATGCCCAAGAACCTTCGCAACTGGCGCACGGTACGGGGCTCCGTTACGTCATTGATAGCTTGGATTTTATCTTCCAAAGGTTTAATACCGTCTTTGGAAAGTATATATCCGAGATACTTAAATAAAGACCATCCAAATTTTACTCTTATTTGGTTTGACCAATAATCCATATTGTTCCAGCCGGGTCAAAACCGTTTCCAAATGCCAACGATGTTCATTACGTGAGCAACTACAAATTATTATGTCGTCTATATACATCCTTGCAAATGGACTATTCTGAAGCATTTATTCAGCCAAACGCTGGAATGTATGACTGGCTTTTTTCAAACCAAATGGCATTCGAAGAAATTCATGTGAACCCCTCCTGCAAATCTGACTGCGGTGAGTGGTATAGAACTTTTCTCCATTGGTAACTGAGAGTACGCTTTCTGAAGACTTAAAGTTGAATAAACCTCATATCCCATTATATCTTGGAGTAAAGTACTTTGGTTAGAGAGTGGATAAGAATCACCATTCATCACTGAGATTAATAGACGATAATTTCCACAAACCCTCCATTGCTCCGGTTCAGGTTTGGGAACTACTACTATTGGAGAAGCAAAATTGGAATTTGACCTTCTACAAATCTCTTATTTGCGTAATTGGTGAAATTCGGACACAATAACTTGTTGCTTGTGTTGTGTTAATGGTTGAGCTTTTGGTGAACAAGGCAACGGAGCCACGAATTCTATTTGGTGCTCTACTCTTGTCTTGAATCCTGTTCTTTTGGCAATAAAAAGTTGAAACACTGCAAGGTGTTTCTTGATGATGTCGGAAAAGTCATGTGCGACCGTTTGACGGGGTAAAAGGACCGTTCTAACTGTCGATGTGTTAGACTCAGTGTGTGTTAACACCCCAACGCCTTCTGCAATAGTCCTAGTTTTGGGATCTAGAGTCAGTTTGAAGTGCGTCAAGAAATCCATCCCAATGATATGGACCTTGACATCGGCTACGAAAAAATTCCATGTAAATATTTCTGGTCTAAGGTCACCGATAATTCTTTAATCCCCATGACTCCTATCGCACTATCCTTTGCGGCCCACATTTGATAATAAAATGTGGGGCAATCTACTTCCACCACATCTGACCTAACTATGCTTAATTCAGCACCTGTATCGATAAGAAACTCCAGTCCTGTTAATTCATCTTTAATAATGAATTTGTTGCTGGATAATCCGGCAATGTTTTCCAGATCTCCGCTTAGGAAGAATCCGACCCTCTTGCCTTCTGTTTCGGTGCTATTTGATCTTACCAAATCTTTTACTTCTGCAGTAAATATGCCTTTTACGGGCAAGTCTTGGAGCCTTTGCAATGGAACCCCCTTACAACTCCCACTAGCGGGGGTTTTATCCTTTTCCTAGTGATAGATTCCTCTCTACCTGTTTTGTGCTTCTTTTCCATTTGGGTCCACCTAAACGATTGTATATGCAATTCTCTCCTTGGCACTTTGCACATCGTCCATATTCACAATGTGATTTACACAATCCGCGCGGCCCATCGAAGCGTTGAGGCGAGTGACTTCCTCGACGTCTTGTATTTCTATCCTGACTCTGAAGTTGCGAAATAGCTCTCGCCATATCATCCATTTTTCGATGTATACCCGCAACTTCTTTACATAAGTAACGCACACTTTCTTGTAGCCTCAGAGTGGTTTCGGTATCTTCCCTAACTGGCTGCACCCAGACAGAATCTTCCGTTACAGTATATTCTTGTGGTTCCTGCTGTTTATACACACTGTCTTGCCCTCTGAGTTTACTTGGCCAATCAACATTCATTGTTTTAAATACCTCTAATGTGGCTCTAGGACTGGATAGCAGTTCAGCTGTAAAAATAGAATTCACCACATCTCTAAATATATTCAACCCGGAAGCTTTCGTGCAAAGGCGTTCGTAAAACTCTGATGGTAGTTGACGCCCCATCTTTTCTATGCGTAATAATTCGAACATTTGTACCGATCTTCCAAACTGATATCTCTATTGAATTTCGGCCATTAATAACTAAAATGCATTATACAGATCTTCTTCCACAGTTCTGTTGCTAAATTTTTCCAAGATGCTTCTGAAATTCTCTGAAAATGCCATCCATGCCGCAGCAATTTTTTTCCATAGGATTAACAATCTGGTAATCTTTAAATATCAGTTTGGCATCCCCGACCCAACTTGAGGTTTTTCGGATCTATACGGTGGTAGACTGAAAATATTTGGACTGGCGCGGTTGCTATATTTTGTTGAGGCTCTAAACCTATTAGTAACTGAGAACCCCATGGCAAATCGTTTTCAGTCCTTATATGCCCATTGCAATCTGATAAGTTAGAACTCTCCTTTACATCTAATAAATTCATACCTCCTATATCTTGAGCGAATTTTCTTGTGTCCTCAAACTTAAGATTGGCTTCCATACTGATCGTAGTTAATTATTAATTTGATAAATTAGCGTTAGGCAAACGGGTTGTGTACTGTTTACATAGCAAAACACCCGATCAAATAACATGAAAAGAAATAAGAATTGAAAAACAGAATTATTAAATTACCTGTTCCACGACGTCTCCAATATAAACGATTGAAAAGAAAAAATGATAGCAGTTTTATATTGTGAAAATCGAGTAATTATAAACGTAAATTGGAGAAAAGTAACAAATGCAGCTTGCTGAGTAAATTCAGGCTATTCAAGTACAGATAGCCAAAACTCCAATTACATACAATTGGAGTCAAGTACTTAAACAAAGAATGTTCTAGAAAGTAAACGAATAATTTCTTTTTATATAAAATTTGTTTCAATCAGCCAAGGTGGTTTAAATTAATCAATAAATGTCACTTTAATTTTATCGGCGGAACGTTGCGCGCAATATTAGCGTACCGACTCTTTTATCTAGTCGATGCTGCCTAGTCCACTGGAATCTCCATTCCATCAAAACGATCTATTACGAAGTTGATGAAAGGACTTCTCTTTTTAAACTCACTCCTCCCCTATGGTTATAGACTTTGCTGGTCACAATTACATTCAACTTTACGTATCCTACTTTTGATTTGTACCTCATCATTTCAATTGTTGGGCCTGTTGGCCTTTGTTGACAAATAAATTTATTAATATTACTGTTATTATCTCCCTTCATATACAATAATAATAATAATAATAATAATACTGTAGAGACTCCCCTAACCTATTCGCATGTATTAGAATTTAGTGCAGATAAATTTGAATTAAAATATACATTATAATTTTTATTTGAACCGCATACGATCAATTAGATGTATGTTCAGATGAAGATATACACCAGGAAAAACATTTACATTAATTATAACACGGAATAACGACTGCAGAGTTTGATAATTCCTATGACAAAAATAAAGTAAAAATGTATTTATACATTTAAACCACCTTGTTTGATTGAAACAAATATTAATTAAAAAGCCGAGAACATTCTCTAATTAAATTCTTTCAAGTACTTTTATTTTAGAATTTGGCTTGTTTTTACTTTTGTGTATTTTTGCCTGACTTGCGATAATTCTCTGTTGAATTGTCGTAGCAGCATTGAAACATTTACGGCATTTACACTTTCGATCTACCCTATATTTCCTTGTGACCACACGGTCACTTTTTTATTCGAGCATATTGGGAACGGTTAAGAGCAGGAAATTTAATTATACGTTAATCAAGTCAAATCTCATTCTAGATCAGACGTTCGGTGCGCAATGTTGCGTATAGAGTACACGGACATGTTTCTTATTATTTATTTAGTAAATATAATTGTTTCGGAGTGTGAGCCTTAATAAAATTCATAGTGCCATTTCCACGTTCAAAAAGAAAAAGAAATTTTATCAGATACATGAAACGATTTCCTCTCATATTCTATTCAATTGTCTACATATAAGAATTTCTTTAAAAATAAATTGAAAGGCCAAACAAAATAGGTAAATATAGACATGGAGAGAGTGTGAAATAAAGAAACAACTAATCATTTGCGTGTATCAACTCCAGTTGGAGCTCAACGCCTTAACATACTTCTTCTGATTGCATAAATCCGCCTGCAATTCTTTTATCAACAAAGCTTCGTATATGGATAACTCCCTTCTGTTATTACATTTAGTAATTATCTTAAATGCAACGTCTGGAGAACATAAATGTAAAGTTTCAATGATCAGTTGCGCAATTACAGACGTGTATTACCCATTTGAATTAAAACAGCCGTTTAATTTTCATTGTTGTCACATTCGAAAAATTAATTGTCAGGACGATCGGCCTACGTAAGTTGATCGAGAACTTGCGCATGTATGTTGGTAGAAAATATTGGATGCCGACATTAATGGCTGTTTCTCGTTGATTGCTGATAAAGGCAAGTCTTTTAAATTAAATAACACTCTTAGTTTAGCCGTATTAACTGTGTGGGTTAATGCTGTATCAACTTTCTTTTGTGTTATTCCTGAACCTGCATCCCCCTTAAACGAGAAGCTCAGACAGACTGATTTCTCTTCTGGTTGGAAATACGTTTGCTTCCGTTGACTTCCTCTTTCAAAAATTAATTAAATCGTCTAGGATAGCCATTAAATCGTTTATTACTTTATTATGCTCTTTTTCACTGGAATCTTGACTAACTAACCAGTCTATTCTTGTAAACCAGCCACAAATATTCATCATTTTTATATTGAAAAGGCACAAAACTGCTGTAAAGCAAATATAGTGCAGACCAAGTTGGTTAACGGTAAATAGTTCTATTTATTTTACTATTTGTATCTTTCCATAGAAATACATCTAAGAAAGGCAGAAAATCATCTTTCTCGTGCTCTTACATGAAACCGATATTCTTTAGCACTTTGTTGAAATTTTGACTCTATGTTCGTGATTGCGACCCGCTGTTAAAGACAAGGAAAATAGCATCCACGTATTGAGCACACTTATTTTACACCTTAATAATGTTTTCTCTAGATGCCTTAGGAAAATCTCATGCAACACTGGAGATATGGAGCTCCCCATTACCACACCATCAGTCTATTTATTGATGCTTCCATTAAAATATAACCGTACGTCTTTCGTGCATATTAAGATAATCTTGCATAGAATATGACCTGACACTAGAGGTGATAATATGTCTTGTTCTACCACATGGACTATAATGCCATTTGCTTCGTCTGTTTGAACATATGTAAAAAAAGACGTAGCAACAAAGGACACATTTATCTAAATTTAGCATTTATAACTTGAATTCTGTTTATAGATTCGAAAAACTCTGCAACTGGATAATTACCTAGTAGTTTGCGAAATGGTTCCAGTATACGAACTAACCACCCAGACAATACATGATACGGAGAATTGTCCATTTATGATATTGCTCTCATAGGACAACTTTTTGCGTATTTTTTAGTAATCCATACATTGTTGGTGAAAATCAGCATACTGGCTTGAGCTTGTGTGCAATGGTCTCATAATTTAAGCCAGCATCTGTCTAGATCTTAATTTCGTTAATTACTTTGCGCTCCACTTTTTCTATTTTATTTGATTTGTCCTCTAGACGCGAGATTTTTGTATTGTCATTCAACAAGTTCTCCAGATTTTTTAGGTAGTAGGATTTGTTATTATAACAACGATCTTTCCATTATCAGCGCGTAGTTTTTTTTATATATGCATTTCTGCTGATATATTTAAGCACATTTAAATGTTGCTTTGTCAGTGCATGCCGTTCTGATAGTTTGGACGATTTCAAATGTGAAGCCTGGTCAACTAAATTAGTCTTGAATCAATTTTTATATTCAATTCTTGTACGTTCAATTAGAAATTCAAATGATGCCTCAACATCAACATCGTATTTATGAGAATTATGAATTCCATAAATTCGGCCCATCGATACTGTCTTCATAGTTAGCTGATTTATTGGTATTTTGTTAAGTTAAACAAGTGTTTATCATAACCGGTCGGTATCAAATTATAAAAAACCCCAAGTTTACATTATTTTCTAATTTCTTCTTTATTCTTGTTTTGTCTTCTTTCATAAAGGCTGGAAAAAACATCAGTAATCTCATTCTTGCAAAAAGTCTTAGTTCATCCACTACACAAGATAGATAGCCGATTCTTGGCTGTAACACGGCTTCATCTTCCTTTAACTGCTCAATTTTAGAATACGCATACCTTATAAGATTTATTCAACTGACCCGTTGTTTGAACTTCTGTAAACTGCGCACAAAATTTCATTGGAACCGTAATTGCTTAACACACTGAGAACTATGTTCTTTCCACAATAACGTTCATTGCGCTCTATATATTAACGTATCAAGTTTTTGAAAGATTCCTTTTGAATACGAGACTTAAGAAAATTCCTAAAACACTGTACATGTGCAACGAGAAAAATAAATTTAACAGGTACAAGAACCGTTTTTTTCTTTTGTTCTTCTCAAGTATCCACTAATGAACATCTCATTATGTTTAACTTGAATGGCCAAAAAAATTGCAAATTGTAAACATTGAGATAATGTGAAGTCAAATTAATTTTTATTTTGTCACATGAAAAGAGTACTATGAAATATAATTGTTTTTAACATGGAGTCCATTCCTTAACTTTAAAATGAGTTTTAAACAATGTGCGACGAATTTTGTAGGAGCTGTTGCGATTTATGTAAGAGGTTTTGCGGGGTAGCTGTTTATTTAGCGATGCTATGCCATTCCTACAAATGCCTGACAGCTGACATCGGAAGAAATGGGTTTCGTGAGCCGTGCTTATAATCAGCCTCATAAACTGAGAAAGCTAAGTCGAATTATCATACGTGTATTATGAACAAGGTTGCAAAGTAAATTAAAATTCACTGTTAGTCAAAATTGACCGTGTTCTAGACGGCAATAAAATAAAATAAAGTTAACACAAAGTTAATATCTAGGCACAAAAGCAAAGTCATAATAAACACAATAAATAAATCCAGAATGTCTTAACAGTGAAAATACTGTTCACATATAAACGATTAAAAACACACAAAATAGAAATCGTTGCTTTGAGCGGTAAATAACATAAATCCATTGCATGTTACAGGCATATTATGCTCGGGTGTGTATTATTATTAAAAAAACACTATTAATTACAAATAAAATTGCAGTTCAAGAAATCTCAATTTTAACTGCATGAAACTAACAGAGATTGCTACTAAAATCACAGTTAAGAGAATGATTGTCAAAAACTAGAATTCATATATGTGACACTGTGGAGGAAGATAAATCCTCCGCCAAATGTAAAGTAACATTAACTGATAAATTTAAACCACCATGGCTGATTGTAACGAATTTTATTTAAAAAGAATTTTTTCTTTTATTTTCCAGAACTTTCTTTGTTTAAATACTTGACTTTGAATTGTGCGCCATTTTCAGTTTTCGAGTGTCACGGTCCTCGACTGGTTGTATCTTCCTTTGGTCTGCTGCAATTATCACATTTTATTCATTAAAAACTGATCAAATTAATCAATATATATCTGCTTATACTGTCTTGTATTTCTTATTGAAGCACGCATAGAAGGGACGTTCTGGAACAGGTAATTTAATAATTCTGTTGTTCACGTATATCTCCTTCCAGATTATTTGTTTGGGCTTTTTGCACGAGACAGGCTTCACATTCCGATTTGATACAATAATTAACGATAAATTTTAGACCAAAAGTAAATTTTTAAAAACTAAGCTTGATCATTTGGTTTACGGCGCCTGCCGAGAAATGTATTGGAAAACAGTTTTCGCACAAATAAAAGATGAATGTTAATAATTAGAAACGTTTAATCAAAATATATACAGCTATAAATTTATGTGAATACCATTTTTCTGTTCCCAAATGGGTTCACAGGTTTCCTGGCATCAGTTTTATAACTTGCTTTCTATCATATAGGAAGAGTCACACTGGTTTCGGCGTTGCGTTTTAAAGACGCTTTTGTCATATGTGAGTTGTTATTTATTCTTCTTTACCATAAATTTAGGTGTCAGTTTGTGAACACACATATAATCTACTGTACTTGAGATTCGATTCATGATTTGATGCATTTTAAATTTCACACAATTTGATATCACGTATTTATCATTACATCTTTAATATTATAATATTTCAAAGATTAAAATACCAAGAATATCGGAAGATGGAATAAATGGCGGCAATCGTTTTTATTTTATATAACCTTTAAGCAATAAAACGTCACGTGAATGATGATAACGTTGATTTTGCTCTGAATTAGTGTACCAAAGCAGAGACTGATATCCTGTTTTCCTTCTAGGGCTTTATTATGTGTGTCCTGCTCGTGGATTAGTGATTTTCTCGGTAGATGCACGTAAATCAGTGGATTAGAAGAATCTGGTTGTGTTAATTATAGTTCAATTGCCTTGTTGAGTCTTGCTGATGATCTGCGACAACATCAAGAACGCTAGAAAATTAGAAATCCGATTAATAATTTAAACGACAGAAAATTCTTAGATAAGGGATAGGCGTGACTGACAGCTAGATGAGTTAGCAAAACCGCGTGGGAAAGACAACAGAAGCATATACTCAAGGCAGCAGAAAGGCGGCAATAATTACAGGCAGCAAGCGGGTAAGTAGATGTTTATTTTATAGGGGTATTGCGGTTATTTCATGTGGTTTTGCGGGGTAACTGTTTATTTAGCGATGCTATACCATTCCTGCATATGCCTGGTAGCTGATGTTGAGGGCCGTGTTTATGATCTGTCTCAGACTCTTTTCCAATGGGTGATGTGAGAAGGCTAAGTCGAATCATCATACGTATATTGTACACAATGTTGCAGTAAATTTAAATTCACTGTTAATCCCAATTAACCGTGCTCTATGCGGCAGCAAAATAATATATTGTCAACACAAGTTGCTATCTAGGCATAAAAGTAGTCACAATAAACACAATAAATAAATCCAAAATGTCTCAGCTGAACAGAGTTTCGTAAGAAAGCAAAGCAGTTGGTAGTCAGGTGTAAAGGGAAAAACACACAAAATATATAAATCCTGGCTTTGAGCGTTAAATCACATAAATCCACTGCATGTTACCGGCGTATTACGCGCGGGTGTCTATTATTATTAAACTGAACCCTATTAAATACAAATAAATTTGCAGTTGAAGAAATCCCAATTAAAACCGCTTGAAACTAACGGAGATTGTTTCTAAAATCACAGTTAAGAGAATGATTGTCTAAAACCAGAATTCCAATATGTGACCCTAAGGAAAACCATATTTGTCGAAATTAATCTTCGTTGGTCTGTAACGCGGAACCGCGCGTTACAAAGTAATTGCAGATCACATGTGTTTGGTTTATGAATTGCGACCTTTCTCTTTGGTCCATTATCAGTCAATTAAATTGCGTCTTGTGTTTGAATTAATTTACAAGATATCGGAAATATAATTTAACCTGTTCCATCACTTTCCTCTCTCCAAGAAAATAAAGAGAAAAATTCCTCCTGGCGAAGCTCAATTAATAATATCGGGCTGAGTTTCGAACCCAGTTAACCAAAATATATCATTGTTGTTTGGCTGGTGCATACCAGTTAACTGCTTCGCCTATAATAGGATGCCAATAATTCATTAGTTATTGCTACAAATTATTTAGTCGTATGGGCTGGTCATACCACGTGATGCAAAATAGAGAGGTACTGTTAAGTTTTGAGAGTTGAAACGTAAAAATTGCAAAGTGAATTGCAACAGGCGATTCCAGGTTTAAATTTGGCAGACTTGATCATTGTAAATGAAAGAAGTTTGATAAGACCAAAAGAACAAGTGTATGTCCGACGTTGTGGTTCGCGAAATTTGTGAGTGAATATGCGCTCAACAAATGAATTTGTTGTACATATGATAATTTCCCATAATATGGTATGAACTGTGACATTTTATTGGTGCTAAATATGGCGTTAGCTCAAAATAGCTAGTCATATTACATAAAGCTAAGAACAGTTGTTTATAACATGTGAGAGAAGTGAGTATGAAATATGAACCATGTAGATACACGTGAGCTTATCACGTCACAGTAAAGAGAATGAAAAAACGAACATTTGATACATAAAACAACGACCAATGCCAAAGGATAAGTCGCAGGCTTTCTAGAAATTTAGCAATCATGATTAGAAGACAGTTGGAGCTGTTAAATATTTTGATTTGAAGAATGAATAGACAATATTTTACAGTCGCATTGCTACTTGGCTGAGAAAAGGATTGAATGTAATTAAAAACTTTCTTATGGATACCTACTAATGATATATACAATTAATAAACCCTTCTAGCGTTTGCATACGAACTCAATTGTATGGTAATCTACTGATCTTTGAAAATGAGTGTTGCTGCATTGTTTTTTTGTAAGAGGGACAGTGTCAAAACAGGCACGCCGAAAGACACAGTGTTGACTAGAATATCGAGAGCAATTTTGTTTTAAGCAAGACGTCTGACATTGCAAGCGCATCTGTTATGATGTACCGTTTTCCGTTTATGTAGCAAATGTCTATTTTCCATTTGCTAAAACCTGATAGCTGTCTTTTTACACTGTCTGAATACTTTGCGACTACTGAAGTCACATTTAGTAATACGCAAAATTTTAGATATATAATTTGTGAAAAAACTCAGTTGTGGCCACTAATGCTTTAAAAAATGATACACAGCGTCATGGAGAGCGAGAAGTTCTCGAACAAAATTATCGTATCTGGATTCTATTGATTGTAGTTTACGCAAGTAAAAACTAACTAGCCTCCGATCTAGATTTGTGCTATGCCTACAACAAATCTTTT
The DNA here is from genome assembly GCA_029291075.1 of Eudiplozoon nipponicum. Classification (NCBI taxonomy): domain Eukaryota; kingdom Metazoa; phylum Platyhelminthes; class Monogenea; order Mazocraeidea; family Diplozoidae; genus Eudiplozoon; species Eudiplozoon nipponicum. The sequence continues at coordinate 86,515 of JAQBSW010001618.1, forward strand.
TTTAAATATATTAGGCAAAATTTTAAGGAGCCTATCTAACAAGGATAGCCTTATGTAATCTGATGAGATACACACGGATGTGTAGCTTACGTTCAATAAAAGTCATGAATGGAGATAGCCTAAGAGACTTTATCACAAACACCAAAGAAATATTTTTAATGTAATAAATTATTTATTTTAAAGCATACGTATACTGTAAATTTTAAGCGATAATTACAGAGCGCTTATGAAAAATCATGATATTACAGGGTTGACAGACTGAAATTAAACATATTGAAGCCTAATCTTCCACTATAGAAATAAACTCGTGCCCTATAAACTATCATTTATTTCACAGATGCAAGTACTGTACCCGTCTAAGTCTAAAAACCCTCAATCTATTGAACCTGGAATGGTTCATCGTGCATTATATTTCAGCCTGATCTGCTGCATGCCTCCTTCAATTTTATTCACAGCCTCCAGCCTCACATAGTTTGAAAATAGCATACACGTAAATAAAGATACACAATCCGCCAACAATATTATAACTGACAAATTGAAACAATTACGCGCTGTAATCCCAGAAAAATTCCACAGAAAGACTGTATATCCAACTTATACCAATACTACAAATCCTTGGAGAATTTTTAACACGCAAACAATAGAACTGGTGCAAATCAATTTGTGCATTATACTGCGTCAATGCGGTTTCAGGTGAAAACACATTGTAGTTTTTCTCCATTTCACCAGCTAAATATTTATCTTTGCGTGGTTGGAGAATAACGAAATAAACTCACCAATTTTGGACCCATCTTTCTTTAATTGAGAGCCACGTATAATTGCCGTCGCGTAAAAATCAGCAAGCATTTGGTACTATAGTATTTGCGGTGAATAGTACACGTATCTTTGAAAGCATCAAACATTGGTACTAAGCCTATTGGAAACTGTTTAATCGAATTATTCATAATTACAACTACATGGAATGTTGTTACCACGCGGTCAATATAATTGCAGCAATGCAAATTTTACATTACGCTGCACTAGTGTGCTTTACGGTGGAACCACATTGAAGATTTTTTAAATTCACTTTTTGAATAATTATCAATACGTAATTGTAGAATAAAGAATTGAACTCGATAATTTTGGACTAGTTTCTTCTTCATTGAGAATCATGTACCTGTGCCTATAGCTCTATACTAATGACATATTCATGTTAGCATTCACATTACCGATCAGAAAATTCCATTTCAAGGAAGAATTTATTCCTTAACTTTTCTGACGATTCTTTCAGCTCCTCGAATTTTATAGGCTTACCATTTGAGGGCCATTGTAGATAATAATATTTGTGGAAATATATTTCCGCCATATTTGACCATTCTAGGGTCATATCGGTGCCTACATTATTACGTAATTAGGTATTTCATCACATCCACAATAAGAAATTGTTTAGTGTGGATTCCGTTGACGTCCTCGAGATCTTCACATAAACGGATCTCGTCACTTGCCATTTAAATATTTGTTCCAAGGCTTCATTGATTTGCTTAGTCCAGAATTCTGCGAATACTTCAATTTAACATAAAATGGAACAAACTGGAGTTTGAATAATTGCTAACACTGTCTTGGCTTGCATGACCTTGTAGGGGTATTTTAGCGGAGTAGCTATCTAGTTCGTGATGTTTTACCCTTCCTACATAGACCTGGTAGCTGCTGTTGAGATTCGTGCTTATGATCAGTCCCCGACCTTTTTCCGATGGGTGATGTGAGAAGGCTAAGTCGAATTATCATATGTCTATTGTACACAATGTTGCAAAGAAAAATTCACAGTTAGTCCAAATTGACCGTGCTCTAGACGGCAACAAAACGAAATATTGTCAACAAAATTGAATGTCTTATACACAAGTAATTATCAATTCACAGTTAAACAAAACAGACCGTGCTCTTGACGGCAACAAAACGATATATTGTCAACACAGGTAATAATCAATTCACAAACGTCTGAATCGTGATGAATACGTGTAAACGATTGAAAATATATGATGATATGAATAATCTCACTGGTAAATATTGTCACTGTTAAAAAAGTCTTGAAAAAAACTTCACAAATAATTAATCCACTGTTTGCTATGGTTTTATAATTATATGGTTTTTAATTATAATAATACATTGAACTATAGATTTTGTGAATGTGATTGAGGAACATCTGATGTCCTGAAGCGTGAAATCATATCTGAATGCAAAGAAAAACTATCGAATCACTTATGCACTATAATCCACCGCGTGTTCCCTGTGTATTGCGCGCAGGTGTGTATATTTAATAAATAAAACCCTATTAATTACGATTAAAATTGCAGTTCAAGAAATCTCAATCAAAACTGCTTGAAACTAACACAGATTGTTTCTGAAATCACAGACAAGAGAAATATTGTGTAAAAACAAAGTTAGATTATTTGACCTTATAAAGCACTATATTTGTCAAAATTAAACATCGTTGGGTTGTAAAGCGGAGCCGCGTGTTACATACACCCCCACCCGACAATGAAAATTAGTACACAATGAAAGGGGGTAAGCTTACAGGAGGTGTTATTGCTCTGCCGTAACGTGTAACCACTGATGTTGGCTCTGTCGACACTGATTATGGTTTCTCTATATCTCGCTGCGGCGTGACGGCGTCAGTTGGCTCGGTTGTTGGTGAGATGTCGGTCGTCAGTCCGTAGTCAGCAAAACTGTCTAGAGGTAGAATCATCGTTTCTTCATCACCTGATAGTTCAACATCGCGGAACAGCGGGTCATTTGGATCAAGGTCGGCCCGGGATAGTCTGTGTTTGGAGACAGCTTCATCTTTGCCATTTATCTCCAAAATGATGTAATTCTGACGTCGATCTAACACACGACAAGTACTGCTCTTTGGTTTGGCTAGAATCCTGTTATCCATGTCGTTGTTGACAAAGAACCATTTGCAGTTATAAAAATTTTTGCGTTTATATATTGGACCATGCTGCTGACGTGTAGGACAGATCGGCCGATTCTGAGCGTTATACTGTAGGCAACTATGAAGTGGAAACAGAATACATGTAAACGATTGAAAATATATGATGATATAAATAAAGTCACTGGTAAATATTGTCACTGATAAAAATAGTCTTGAAAAAAACTTCACAAATAATTAATCCAATATTATTAACTATTTGATGGAACATGTGTGCTTTGAATCCAAATAAAGATATTCTATTCTAAAAAAAAAGAAGAAAATTCAAAGGTAAAAAATTTTTTTTTTTAAATATTTATATGGGGATTTATTAACCTCTGAAGCGGGTCTTTAGATGTATATATCATCATCACCATGCAAAGCCATACAAAAGCGAAAAGTGATTTATGTTTCAATTCCATATAACCCTAATTCGTTGATGGTTATATGTGGACTGTAAAAGAACACTAGGTTGTTTATTCCTAGTGAGGATGGTTTGTAATCGGAGTTTTCCTTCACTTAGATAGTCTGCCAACCAAGTCTGATTAACACTATTTGCCCAGACGCCAGTGGCCAAAGTTTCCTTCAGCTGCCGAAACTTTCCCTTCGCATCTGGCACGCTTGCTCTCATTCCGCCATACACATTTAACAACAAAAGTTACTGCGCAGTTAGACCAAAAACAGGATGATAGTTGTTTCCCTTTATATCAGGCAAGGTTCATGTTACCTTTCCTGGACTGACTAGCCACCTCATCCCGTTTAGCTCATTTCACAATATGTTAATTTGCCAATGTGTAAATACCTTATCTCATGGAATGGTTCTCAATTACCATAAAATATACTGGCAAACGTCGTGAATATCAAGAGTATCTGACAGCCTTACTATGTGTGTCTTTTTGTCTTGTTAGTAATCGTTGGTTAAATGCACATCAACCAGTAGATATACAAGTGCAGGATAAGGCAAAGGTTATGTTCAGAGCTTCGGCAAGTCTTTCAGATAAGATGTGTGGCAACACCAACAGTTGGACAATCGTATGGATCCGATTAATGAAATAAGCAATCAAGATTTCTCGGAGGCCGAAAATCTTTATAAATGAAACAACGTGTAGAAGAGCGCGGAAACACAGCGAACATATGCAGACCGATACAGCCAGGCGATATCTAGAGTAGATATCTAACAAACCAGTTTTGCGTAGTAAGTGCGTTGCGCTTATATAATAGATGGATTAGAGAAACCGTGTAGTTTGTTATTTGTAAAATCAGATTGTGAGCTTCCTTATTGGCCTGGTTTCAATCAATTACTTTATGTATTGCATTTATGTTTAATTACACTTTATTGGAGATATAATGTAAACAGGTTCAGACATGTTTGAAAAATTTTGAAGAGACTGATATTTTAATTTAAAACTCATAATTCTAGAGAAAACTGCTTTAAAATGATACGATTAACCTGATATGTCTTTAAACGCGCATGTGATTAAAAATTACGCAACATAGAATTTAAGGAAATGAAATAAACTACCAGCGCAACATCTGGCGTTGTTCTGCTACGTGGACTTCTAGTATTCTGATTTGGAAACTCTTTCTTTTCTTTTATTTCAGTATTTCATCTTCGGAATTTTTGTTTTCATCGTGATTCCTCCACACATTGTTTCGTCAGATTCTGACTTCTAATTCAATCTATTTTGATTACTTGGAATTTACGTTTTAATTATGTGCTTTTCCTGTTTTATTCTTCATTTTTTGACCGTTTGTCTCTCAAATTTCTTCTATCCATCGTTATGAATCCTAAATTAACCAAACATTCTTATTTTCATTAAATGGCTGAATTTTCAACTTTTTAGTGGTCGTTTTGAAGTATTTTTCTTCTTTTACTTTTCTACCACACCTATTACGCTAATCTGAAAAGTCTTAAATTAGATAGCAATGGAAGTTGCTTTTCTCAACCAATTTAATTATCTAGGCTCCACAATAAACGTCTTGTAAAGATGAACCGAATTTAAATATGATCGTACTGCTAGGCGAAAATTTCCATTACTTAAAAATGTTTCGGACAATAAGTGGCGTGTTTTCGTTCTAACAAATCACAAATAATAATTGGTAATAATGAATTTGAAGCTCTTACGTATTGATCACCATAATCTTGTCAGAGAATGATGAATTTAGGCGTAACAGCACGTTGGTGCCAAGAGTAACTGATAAAGCAACTGTCAAAATGTGGCAGCCTAGTAGTTAAACAGGCTTCAGAACCGACTTTTGTAATTGCTCTTTCCAAAATTTCCAATGCACTTCCATTCGGAGGACGCATCAGTATAAAGCTGTTTTTGCTGTGCACTGAAAATAGATCTCTAATTGCGTCGCGCTGTCTGGACAGAAGTTTACGACTTTGCACACTTTATCACGCATGCGATAATCTGTATCTGAATTCAAGACTACGCAAGTCATCACAAGCCCGCGATTATTCACTATGATATACGGACAAACTTATTCAGCTCATGATAAACAAGCAAGCGCTTAATGTCGAAGGGTGCATTCGATCGACTTATAATTCTCGTCAGAAATTCATACTTACCAAGAACCAACTGTCTCACAAGTGCAAGAGACGGAATACAAACTTCACTGACTATACTGACAAAAACTTTGCAGATGATTATATTAGCTTACTTTCTGATTGATAGTCCTCATCCTCTATTTCGACAATGACAATCGGTGTCTGTGTCACCAGGAGTTAGAAAATATTTCATGTGTCTCCGGCAATACTCGTCCAAGCTATCCAGAACATTAAATCTAAGCACCAATTTGATCAATATAGTATCTTCGTTGGTATGATTACTCTCTTGCTTTGGAACATTTTCTCTTTGCTTGCTCAAGTCTTTAACGTGTGTCTATCTATTACCACTTTACCCCCAAAGTAGCAAGTTGGTTTTTTTTCTATTCCAAAAAGCGGAACTTCATCTATCTCATATATTACGTATCCTCGTTCAATCCCCATCATCCCACGTTACTAAAATTCATGGCAAAATGCTCTACAATAAAAATATCCTCTCATTAAATCAAGAACTTTTTTACTCTTTTGGTCGATCAACATAGATTTGTGCATGAAAGCCCTTCCTTCATTAATCTCGCTAGCTTCCTTAATCACTGCTATTCCTTCATCTTTCAAGGATATAATCGCACTCTGCTGTTTATGGATATTAACAAAACATTTGTTACAGTCTACTTTTCGCCGATTGAATCCGTCTAATTACGAAACGCTTACTTCGGTCGCATCTTTAAGCTTATTAGTAACCATTTCTGAAACCATTCAACATATGCAAAAAAATGGGCAATACTCATACGACATCATATTCCATCCGTTCTGTTGTTCCGCAGGAATATGTAGTCGTTACTATACAACATAGAGCTTTTATAGATTTAAATTGAAAATTACTAATTCAATTTGTTTAAAATTGCCGAGGATGTGGTAGAAGGATTCTACAGCCCAACTTCTCTCGACTTTCTTACACCTCAAATTGCACAGCTGCTACCTTTACTACAATCTAAAATTGGCGAGATTGTTTTCAAACAAAACCCGCAGCAAACACGCTTAATGAAGCCTGCCCAGTCTCCATCAATGATTTAAAATCTACCAACACTTCTCTAGAAACATAAATCATCGATTCTGTGAAAAAGCCTAATTATAACTTTCTCCAAGTTGCTGGAATTCTTATCGCGTCTTACTCAAGTAATATTAAAACTCTTCAAAATATAATACAAGATATAAGAGTGACATATAGAATTTCACATTGCCTATGCATGAATTGCGGTTTGATCCTCGCTAGACATCTCTGTCGTTCTCTGATGATAATCACTGAATATTGAAAAGCTTCAGTTCGTGTGGCTAACTTTTATTTATCTTGTGTGTTACTGTTTATATGCAATTCGCCAGTTCTTTATTTCAAGCTCCCGAAATTGAAGTAAATAATACTTATCATCATTCGCACACTTAATGATTTTTTAATTGTACACCATATATACATGTGGCAAAAGCTTCAAAAAGTTAATGTATGTGACCGCGTAGAAATAGTGCTGCCTAAATTTGCAGTCAAGTAAACTTTATACAAGTCTACTAGAGGTAAAAGCCGCATATCTAATTTTGCTTAACATATATATGCATTACGGTTTGATTCTCGCTAGACAGTTTACCGTCGTACTCTGATAATGATCAAGGAAGTTTGAAACGCGTAAGTACGCATGACAGTCGACACTGTTGCTATGCTATGCGATTTTTTTAATTCAATGAGATTTTTATAACAATCTCGAAAATTTTATTTATATTAGTAGACAAATGTTTCGATGGCTGGAATGCATTCAGTTCACCCTGCGGTACCACAAGCCTGAAGTGAAATAATTGCCACTGATACTCTTGTATCTCCCAGGTTCTTGACGTACCATCTTCCGGCTGAATCTTCGTCACCTCTATCAAATTTGTACGGATTTCAAACTTACTAAGCATACGTTTGAGGGCAGGCAATAATCTGGATCAAAACTTTGAACTACGCGCTTTGTACGAAGACGCGCTTACACACTACATTGTATTGAATACATTATTCCGTTTACGAAAAACAATGTAGCACGTAGTATCGAATGAACATTCGTTTGGCTACCAACTCGCATAAGGAATCTGCAATTATCTAGAGGCAACCGTTCTAATAATCCAAGCAAGCAAATATTAATCTCTGCTGGTGTTCTGCGTGTACTTGCCTCTATACTATTTGACCTAGCACTATCATATATTCAGGTTTAAGATAATAAATTAAATCTGTTTAAATACACCGACGACATGGTAGTAGGTTTCAGCAGTCTAACCACTCTCTGCTTTTCAACATCTCATGTCAATCAGCTTTTATCTTTACTGCAAGCTCAGCTTGGCAAGATTGGCCTCAAGCTCAACCCGGATAAATCACAATTTGATCAATCTATTGACGTGTACCACCCTCTTCATAGACATTAAGATCATCGATTCTATCAAACACTTCTCACTGCACCTTAACCAAGTCACATCACAAATGTTAAAATGAGCTCGCTTAATAAGCTTTAATACTAAAACATCCATCCTGAGACTTACTCAATTCAAAGTTAACGCCAATGATTTTTATTGCTCACGAATGCTGAAATCCTGTATTGTTTTGTTGCAGATTGCATCTCATTTCTTAAAACAGGTTCTTCCTCTTGATTTGACTAATCATGGGCTAATCCTCCTTACAAATCTCGTGCTCTCACAGTTTACTCGTTCCATAGGTATTCTCCATTGTACGACAGTGCTACACGTGCCTTCCGTTGTCGAATTTCTTTCACATCAGTTACTTATATGTCCCGCGTAATTGTAAGTCCTAAATTCTATCAAATTACACCCATAATATCTTTACCAATCTTTTTTAACACCATACTACACGCGGAGATACGAACAACATTATACTGTAACACGCGGCTCCGCGTTACAACCCAACGATGTTCGATTTTGACAAATACAGTGCTCTTTAAGGTCAAATAATCTAACTCTGTTCTTACACAATATTTCTCTTAACTGTTATTTTAGAAACAATCTCTGTTAGTTTCAAGCAGTTTTAATTGAGATTTCTTGAACTGCAATTTTATTTGTAATTAATAGGGTTGTTTATTAAATATACAGAACCGCGCGCGATACGCATGGAACATGCGGTGGACTATTGTGTCACAGTGGATTTATTTCGCTCAGTTGGATTATTCGCAGTTTACGCGAGGGATTTACTGTTCACATTTAACTATGCCTATCCGAATTTCAGAGAATAATGGATTATTATAATGACATGAGTTAAAAACATAGCAAACAGTGAACTAATTATTTGTGAATTTTTGTCATTGAAGTCTTTACACGGATTACACACATTCATTTTCAGTGACAACTTTTAACAGTGACTATGTTCATATCATCATGTATTTTCAATCGGTTGCATGTATTCATTTCAATTCAGACATTTGTGAAAGAATAATTGCTTGTGTGCAAAATATGTTTCTTTATAAACAGAGCTCATTTTAACTTTTGCCGTCTAGAATACGGACAATTTAGTTTGACTGTGACTGGTGTTTAAGACATTCATTTGTGTTAAAATTTGTTTTATTGCCGACCAGAACATGGTCAATTTGGACTAACTGTGAATTCTATTTCTATTTGCAACATTGTGTACAACATACTTGTGATAATTCGTTTTAGCCTTCTTACATCAACCATCCGAAAAAGATCAGAGACTGATCATGAGTACGGGTAGTAACAATAGCCACCATGGATATGTAGGAAGGGTACAGAATCAAGAACTAGATAGCTACCCCGCAAAAATACTCCTACAACACAATCAATTTTAGAAAACAGTTAAACTGAATTCCTTTAATTTATTCAAAGATTACATTTAATGGAAGCATTGTAGGAGGTATTTTGGTCATGGTCACAGGTTGAGCAGGGTAGCTGTTTATTTAACGATGCTATGCCATTCCTACATATGCCTGGCAGCTGACGTCGGAAGAAATGGGTTTCGTTGGCCGTGCTTATAATCAGTCTCAGTCCTCATTCCAATGGGTGATGTGAGAAGGCTAAGTCGAATTATCATACGTATATTACGAAAAAGGTTGCAAAGTAAATAAAAACTTACTGTTAGTCCAAATTGATAGTGCTCTAGACGGCAACAAAATAAAATATTGTCAACACAAGTTAATATCTAGGCACAAAAGCGAAGTCATAATAAACCCAATAAATAAGTCCAGAATGTCTAAGCAGTGAAGTTACTGTTCATGAATAAACGATTAAAAACACACAAATTATAAATCCTGTCTTTGAGTTTGAAATCACATAAATCCACTGCATGTAACCGGTGTATTACGCGCGGGGGTATATTATTATTCAAGAAACCCCTATTAATTACATTATAAAATTGCAGTTCAAGAAATCTCAATTAAAACTGCTTGAAATTAACAGAGATTGTTTCTATAATCCCAGTTTAAAGAATGATTGTGTAAAACCAGAATTCGTATGTGCGACCTAAGGAAAACCGAATCTGATAAAATTGGTACTCGTTGGGTTGTAACGCGGAGGCGCATGTTACAGAATGACCTGTTTTCTATGCAGTCGTAATAAAACTGGTCGTTAATTTAGATACTTCTGGCCTTTAAACTGGCTTTGACGCTGTGCTAGTGAGGTGGAACATTATTGAGGGTCCACTCCACGCTATTAACTTAAAATAGATTGTTTTTTAATCAGCCCCCGTAGTATTTGTGCTTTTTTCTATTTCAGCTTCTTAAATGGATCCTCATCAGAATGCGTGGACATCATTTTGCTATTTGCTGCCTTGTGTATGTTCATCAATTTTATCTCCTGGATAGCTGCACAAATGATGCGCGCATTCTGCACGAAACTGAAATTATGACTTCTGCTGAGAACTATAATTCTGTCACTTTTCAAGAATTCATTCTAGTTGATTTTATCCTTTCACAGCTAACAATTTTTTTATCTACATGAGACACTTATAAGTTTCAGGCAGTACATTTTTAAATCATCTTGTACCAGTCCCATCACTATCACTATTGATGAATAAGAAATAATCACTGTCTCACTGAGTCATATATAATTTTAATTTATGATCATGATCTTCAGAAATGTCAGGCCAGTGGGCTTTTATGGCTAATTAAAATTTTAAAATTATTTATGTAATTATTATTGTTTTTATTAATAAGAATTATTATTTTTATTAACTTTTAAAAAGAGATCGTCAACATTATTATAGAAGCACCATGGATTATCTCTTGATTTTCAAGCTATTTTGAATTTACTAACAGAAAATAAACTGAATCATTTTCTATGTTAAACGTCTATAAGGCGACTTTTTGTTCGCAATTTAAATTTTATATATTCTGTTAATTGGTCTTTCTTACTCGTTTATATAAACCGTAAAGTTTTTATTCCTATTTGACTTCATTTCTCTCACTGGCATAAGAATAATACTAGGCGAAAATGACTATATGTCGGCTAATTCTCCTGCTTTGTGTACAAAAAGAGGCTTAATCAATGATATGTCTAATATCATCAAGAAAGTTCTGTAAATTATTATTGTTGTTGTTAACATCATTTTAATGTGACTTTCTTCGACATATCACATGACATTTCCTAGAAAAAAGCGGGGTTTTCCATTCAACTCGTTTATTCGGCCAATTTCTTTAAATAAACCAGGCAAATAAAAAATGCAAAATGATAAAAACATTGGTTTCTTTAAGTTTGCTTTTCAAACAACTTTTCGCATTGTTTTGGAAATATAAACAGAACAAGGATAAATATCTTTGAATTTTTTGGCGAAAACGCCAATTCAAATGTTGACTCAATTTAGAATTGTTATGAAATTCATTTTTTCACAATAAACCGGTTCCAGTTTTAATTTGTTACAATAGAAAAAGGAAATCCTTATACAAATACAATGATACATGAAATATCATTGAGTAAAGACCCACTGATACTTTAAGTATTTCACAGTAAGATAATTTCTACTGCGTTGAACTAATATATATATATATATATATATATATATATATATATATATATATATATGCAATTGTATATTAGATGTTCAATGCGCACCTAGTAACAAATTAGTTCTAATTTGACCAGAAGGATAAAACAGAGACAGCATGAACGGAATGTGTTATATCATGTGCACAATCGTATCGTGCTTACTAGCGACTCATTAGTAGGAGCCGGTATTACGCCCTTTTATATAATAAAGTTGTATACACTGAAAATAAACATATTTAGTTTATAATTAAAAGAACATTGGTTGCGCGGGCGATGATAATAATTATTATAATCAAGGTTTCGAAATTGATATAAGCACCTGACCCATTAATTACTTTCATATATCAGTATAAACTAAGAATTGTAGTGTAGAAAAGGCAATTCATCCAGTAGACTGATTTCGTCCTTATTGGGAACTCCTTATGTACTGACCAGAATTTTCCGCGGACAGGGTTTGAAGCTGAGCACGTGTTCTTCGGAAACTGGTGCTCTAACCACTGATCCATCCTGCCGCATATCAAGTTCGAAACCTTGATTATAGTAAATGTTATCATCGCCCCGCGCAACCAATGTTCGTTTAATTATATAAATGTACATCTCAATACCACTTCGCCATCTAGTGTGGTTTCTGTACTGTAGTGACAGATTGAGGATTTTTAGTTGGAACATTGGGTCTAAACGGATGCCATATAAACTCCACCTAAAAGAGAAAACAACTAACTGAATTGAATTAGTTTATAACTGAAAATTGTGTTTTGTGTGCGGCAACGTGGCTCAGTGGTTAGAGCACCAGATTCCGAGGTACACGTGCCCAGGTTCGAGCCCTGTCCGACACAAATTTTCGCCAGTACATTATGACGAAACCGGTCTACAGGATGAATTGCCTCTTCTACACTATACAATTCCTTATTTATACTGACATATAAAAGTATTAATGAGTCAGTTGCTTATATCAAGATCGCAACCTTGATTATAATAATATTTAGTGTATGACCAACTCTCTCTGTGTGAATGACTATTGATTCCGCCCTCGTATGTCATAACCACCATCATCATCATCATCATCATCATCATCATCTTAAAAATTAGTAAACATTTTTTTGATACTGATGCTTTACGACCACGAGATAAACTAACACAATATACATCTGGTAAAAGAGAAATGGATAATGATTAAAGAAGAGGCTGGTCTTTCTGAGTCCGAAAGACCTACAAAGAGAAAGCTGAAAATCTAGGCCATCCAATCCTCGTTGCTGATACATCAGGTCAAATAATCGTCATGGAAGGGGTTTTGCCTTATCACGTCATAACTTGACAACATCACATAGTCAATTTTATCAACCGTCCTATAATCCCACATTCATCACCCAAATATATAGTGGTTAAAGGGCGTAATGAGATTATACTTTCCATTCATGCTGTCTTTGGTTTATCCTTCTGGTCAGAACTGAACTAATTTGTTACTAGGTTCGCAACACCTAATACATACTTGAATATATATTAGTTCTCCGCAACAAACAGTATTTAACTGTTATATATTGAATTGAATAATGTCATGCTTACCGCGAAATGTGATAACTGATATCGATCAAGGCCAGAGTGTATGGATTTACTGGAGTAACAGGTATTCAGAAACAGTTGTAATTCTTAAATTCGGTGAACTATAGCATACATTGATATCCATCAGGTTGGTACCATGTACCGACTCGGAAGCCATAGTGTTAGTACCATGTACCTTTCCGGTACTATAATGTTGGTATCGGTTACTCACACAATAGTCATAGTGTTAGCATCCTTTACAGACTCGGTATATATATTATATAGAGTGAGTTAGCATTGAAGTCGCATTGTCGAGACTTTATATAATATTCACTTTACTACTGCAGGCTTACACATTCGTCTAGGAGATTGTACCGTCCTATTATCCCACATTTCTCTCCCAAATATATAGTGGTTAAAGGGCGTAATACTGGCTCCAACTGATGAGTCGCTAGTAAGCACGAAACGAATGTGAATGAGATTATACTTTCCGTTCATACTGTCTTTGGTTTATCCTTCTGGTCACAACTGAACTAATTTGTTACTAGGTTCGCAACACCTAATACATACTTGAGAAAAACATATTGACAGGTCCAAAATTGTATCTTCAGATTTTGCATATTCTTTATGGATGACTTATATAGTTATCACATTTCGGAATTAAGTGTGCGAACTTGTATAAAAAGTAATCCTATTTTAATCAACACGTTACTTGAAAAATAAAAACTATCATTTGTCGCATACATAGATGCGATTCACAATTCAATGTTTATCATTAGAACACAACAACAAAATGTGTAATATTAATCGTACCGATACGTATAGAGAAGAGCTGGAAAATCGTAAATGCAGCTACCAGCCTCATTTGTCTCACGGATATTAAACTTTCCATTGAGCTCTGATGTTGGTTATTGAATTTTGATGTGCGTCAGAACTCGCGACTGGTGGTAATTTTGATGTCATTGGAATGATTATGCAAACTATGATATTATTTATTCAAATAATTATTATCAAAATTATTATCAAATTATTATCAATGATATTTTAAATGTAAAAATTATATATACGTGGGGAACTCCTCAAAACGTTCATTTTCGTGACTGCATAGTAATTGTGCAGCCGACATTTCCAATCAGGTTCAATGCATGAGATACTATTATCATTGTGAACCAGACACATGTATTGGGATTTGATCCTTCCTAGCAACTTTGCCGCCGTGCCCTCATAATGACAATTGATGACCGAAAATCTTCATTTATTGTGACTAAAATTAGTTTTTCTGATTTGCGACAGATCAAGTTAAATGTGATTGGCGTATATATCAAGCTTGCAAACTTTATGTAAATAATATTTATCAATACCTGCGTAATCAATTAGTACTTAATTGAATAATGAAGATTAACTATCTATAAATTTCCAGATTATCAGTATGAAACTTAGTTTGATTGTCGTATAAATTTACTTGAGATTAAAGTTTTAAGTAGCACCTTTAAGTCTGGAAATACGGCCATTGGATTATATATATATATATATATATATATATATATATATATATATATATATATATATATATATATATATATATATATTCTTTTTACCTTTCCTATGTGCAGAAACAAAAGAAACTTTATCAGATACAAAAACATTTCTTTCTCATTATCTCCTCAAGTATCTACTAATGAACGTATCTTTATTTATAAATTAGAAAGCAAAACATATTTGCTTGTTTGGCTTTCCAATTTGTTAATTAGTACATATTTCAGGAGATAATAAGAAGAAATGTTTCACATGGGAAGGGTACAATGAATTTTATTAAAGCTAGCATTTCAAAAGAATATATATATATATATATATATATATATATATATATATATATATATGTTGTAGGAGGTTTTGTAGCTAATGTAAGGGGTTCGGCGAACTAGTTGTCTATTTAGTGCGAAATTATCCTCCTTCATAATGTCTGGTAGCTGTTATTACGATCCGCGTTCATGATTAATCCATGTCCCTTTCCCGAAGGGTGAAGTGAGAAGGCCACGGCATCGAATCATTGTTTTATTCAAAATGTTATTAATCAAAGAAAAAAATCGTGTAAAGGTAGTCACAATCAGCACCACAAATAATTAGTCCACTGTTTGCTAGGTTTTGAGTGTTAAATCACATAAATCCATTGAACTATAGGGTTTCGGATAAATGATCGAGAAACACCTGAAGTCTGGATCAGGAGAATCATAACTGAACTGTTAGTAGTTGTGTAAAAAATGGTTAAGGCATGCAAAACAAGTAAATCCTGATATAAACACATGACCCATTAATTACTTACATATGTCAATATAAACTAAGAATTGTATAGTGTAGAAAAGGCAATTCATCCAGTAGACCGGTTTCGTCCTTATTGGGAACTCATCATGTACTGGCCAGAATTTGCCGCGGACAGGATACGAACCTGGGCACGTCTGCTTCGGAATCTGGTGCTCTAACCACTGAGCCATCCTACCGCAGGATGGGTCAGGTGTTTATATCAAGACCGCAGCCTTGATTATAATAATTTTTATTACCACCCGCGCAACTAATGTTCGTTTAATTAAGTAAATCCTGTGTTTGTGCGTTAAGTCACATAAATCCACTGCATGTTACCTGCGTATTGCGCGCGGGTAACTATTCTTATTAAACAATACCCTATTAATTACAATTAAATTTGCAGTTCAAGAAATCTCAATTAAAACTGCTTGAAACAGAGATTGTTGCTAAAATCACAGTTAAGAGAAATATTGTGTAAAACCAGAATTAGACTATTTGACCTTGAAGAGAACTATATTTGTCAAAATTGAACTTCGTTGGGTTGTGACGCGGAGCCGCGTTTTACAATGTAATACTATTTTATAAACTGTAATCATCAAATTCTTCCACAATATGCAATACCGGTTTTGCATAATTGAATTGTCAAACCCTCGATATTACTATCACCCAACCAAGGAAATATAGAAGGATATTTTCCCACCGCGAAGTCGCAGCAGAAAGGAAGTTTCAAATATAATACATTTTGACTATACAGTGTCTTAAGTATATTTTGCTAGTTTTATTCCCTGTTCAATTAGATATTTCCTTCAAAAATTTTATTTTATCATTGTATAATCAATATTACCCTTCAAAGCTGCCGAAAACCGTTTTACATGGAGATCTTTTCTCGACGCCTTTTGCACCGTTATATGTGCCAACCAGGTAGTGAAATATTTTGATTCAACCTTCCCTACGGAATCAGTTTAAGAGGCACCAGCGAACATTCCAAGCCAAATCAGTGAAACCAGTTTCGCCACTCAATCATAATACAAGGACAAACGCTTTAATTCCATTGGAAATAGAATACGAAGAATAAAGAAGACAAGGTTAAGTGGTTCATAAACTTTTGCAACATTATGTACAAGTCGAACTGAACATGAAACATTATTTAAATCAAGGTGCAACGTTGATATGATCACCAAACCAATTATATATACATGTTTCAAGTTTATATAAGCATTATATAATGTAGAGGAACCAATTCGTCCAGTAGACCGGTTTCATTCTTATTAGGAACTCCCAAAGTAGTTTTTAAAATTGTGCCGCTGATTGAGCTTGAAACTAAGCAAGTCTGCTTCGGAATTTGTGATTCTAAACACCGAGTCACCCTACCGCACTCTACACACAGATTTCAGCTATATACATACTAATGTTTTTTGTTAGACTTTCCTTCAGGCTCAGCTTATATGGCACCTAGACCTAAAAATCTAATTTGCCACCCTCTAATCTGTCTTTTATTGGACATAAACCACACTTCCTGGTGAAGTGGTACTGAACTGAGCGTTAATGTAATTTAACGACCATTGGTTGCTTCTACGATGATAAAATGAAATAGTTAGTGCAAGATAACTCCCATTGCTACAACTTTACCTGTAAATGACAGAGAGAAACTTTTGTAGTCCTATGAAGTATAATCGTCTCTTGAAAGCTGGATTAGTATATAAGAATAACCTAATAAAAATGATTTAGACGATCATTGCGTATAAAATTATAAAGCCTATCAGAGCGAAATAAGAATATAACGAATTGCACGATAAACTTTTACCCCTCATCATTGCTGGCTAGTCTGTTTATTTCTTGTCCAGTGGATGCAAACAACTTGTGTCGCAACACAAGGAAAAGGTCATATTTCGTGCACAATCAAATTGGGTAAATAAAAATGGGAGTGACAAGTCATTTAATGGTAAATTATTAACACAAGACATGCGCATTTGTAAGTAACAACTTAAACTACATGTAAAGCATTAGGCTAAAACCATTAAATTAAAAATAATTTACTCTAAGAAACTAACGGCAAAATTGTTTCAATTTCAATTTATATCAAAGGTCTATAGAATAAAAAAGCATACATATTTAGTAAAAAAATCTTACTATATATATATATATATATATATATATATATATATATATATATATATATATATACGCATATGTATATATTTACATGCATAAGCAAACATAAGTTTAAACATAGATATATAGTGCATACATAAACGCATACATACATACATATATAAATGTAACCATATATAACTACATACATGACAACAAATATACCTACATACATAAATACATACATAAAAAATATATACATACATATATACATGCATATATGCATAAATACACACATTTATACATACATACAAATATACATACACAAATAAATACATATTGACATGCATAAATACACAAATGCACACACACATACATACACACAAACACATACATACTTATATGCAAACATGGACACATACATACATACAAACATTCATACATACATACATACATACGTACAACAAACATACATACATAAATTTATAAATACACACTTATCTACATACAAAAATACATAAATGTAGGCATACATACATACATACATACATACACATACATACATACATACATACATACATACATACATACATACATACATACATACATAAATACATAAATACATACATACATACATACATACATACATACATACATACATACATACATACATACATACATACATACATACATACATACATACATACATACATACATACATACATACATACATACATACATACATACATACATACATACATTCATACATACATACATACATACATACATACATACATACATACATACATACATACATACATACATACATACATACATACATACATACATACATACATACATACATACATACATACATACATACATACATACATACATACATACATACATACATACATACATACATACATGCATACATACATACATACATATGCATACATGCATACAAACATATATACACGCATACATACATCATTACAAGCAGATAAACACGCGCGTTATCTGTAAAACATACATAAATTCATACGAGCGTGCATGAATAGAAACTTAAAAGAATACACGCACAGAACTAACCGGATAGAAATTCCAATGGGCACGTGGACTGCATTAATTTCTTTGTTCGAAATCGTATGGAAGTTATACCGAAATACTCATGGAATAAGAGTATGCTCTTTACTTATGAGAGCGATAATTAGTCGCACATACAAAAGAGATTGCGTTGCCAATCTACATCCTATTTACTTTCCCTGAGCTATAGCATATTGGCACGATAAATAATAAAAACAATCAACATAATCAAATGCAACATCAGGATTTGTATACAAGAGAATGATACTCATATACATGTAATACCGGTAAAGTTCATTATAACACAGACAGGAATGATGGGCCTCGAGCACACCAGGCATTTCTATGTTTACGGACCATCTAATTAGCACTCAATTAATTTGATTAAAATTTTGAAAATTTTATAATGGAATTCAAATCTAAACAATAATCTTAAGTTTATGCAGAACAAATAGCACAACAGTGAGAAATAAAAGAAATATAGATAAATCTAAATATAGGAAAAGATATATGGTCGGCAACTAATGAAACAACTGGAGAATTGACTAAACTGGTAGATAAAGTAAAATTCGTGCTGTTACAAATAATTTTGATATTATGGTCAAGATGACGTGAATTTTATTAAATTAGAACTTAAAAACTTACCTCTAACAAGATCCATTAAATAAAAACTTCTTATCAAATAATATATAATATGAAGTCATAAGTCGAATAGAGGACAAGTAAATAAATATTGCGATGCTGTTATAATCTTCTGAAGAAAAGACTGGTATATTGAATGGAAAAAAACAAATTAATCAAATTAATTAAAATGTACATGCATAACGAAGAGATACACGTAAAAATTCATAGACCACAGGCTCAACACCATAAATTAGACATAACCTCAATGTAGTCAAAACCAGAGACACACATCTTGTCAGAGTAAACCTAATGATAAAATTCAAATTTTAACCGATTTTGGGACAACGTAAATTAAGCGCAACAAGCAGCAAAACCCGCATACATATATATTTTGCCCGCTTATGTTCGTTGAGACAAATAAAAAGCGGTTATAACTCTCAAGATAAATTATATATTCGGATATTACCAATCGCTTTTTCCTTATTTACAAAATAGTCACGCCCTTTAACCACTATATATTTGGTCAAATAATGTGGAATAATAGGACGGTACAATCTCCTACTATATATTTGGTCAAAGAATGTGGAATAATAGGACGGTACAATCTCCACATACTTTGACCAAATATATAGTGGTTAAAGAGCGTAATACCGGTTCCTACTGATGAGTCGCCAGTAAGCACGAAACGAATGTGTATGAGATTATACTTTCCGTTCATGCTGCCTTTGGTTTATCCTTCTGGTCACAACTGAACTAATTTGTTACTAGGTTCGCAACACCTAATACATACTTGCATATATATTAGTTCTTCGCAACAAACAGTAGTTAATTCACCCAGTAGACCGGTTTCTTCCTTATTGGGAACTTATCATGTACTGGCCAGAATTTGCCACAGACAGGGCTCGAACCTGAGTATGTCTGTTTCTGTATCTGATGCTCTAACCTTTGAGCCATCCTGTTGCACACTTAACACAGTTTTCAGTTATATACTAACTAATGTAACTCGGTTAGTTGTCTTCTCTTTAAGGTGGAGCCCTGTCCGCGGCAAATTCTGGCCAGTACGTGATGACTTCCTAATAAGGACGAAACCGCTCTAGTGGATGAATTGCCTTTTCTTCACTATATAATTCTTAGTTTATGCTGACAAAATGTAAGTACTTAATAGGTCAGGTGTTTATATCAAGTTCGCAAACTTGATTATAAAAACTTTTATCAACGCCCGCATAACCAATGTTCCTTTTATTATATAAATGTACATCTCAATACCATTTTGCCATCTAGTGTGGGGTCTGTACAGTAATGAGAGATTGTGGATTGTTTGTTGGAACATTGTGTCTAAATGGATGCTATATAAGCTCCACCTAAAAGAAAAGACAACTAACCGAGTTACACTAAATACTATATGATTGAAAATTGTGTGATATCGGTGAACAGTGCTTAATTGTACATCCATCATACGAACTGCTGTAGATTTTCTTTAGTCCCTGCTGACTAATCCTTTAATTTTATATCAGTTCGGGATATTTTGAAAAAGGATATCATCGTTTTTGTTATTAATTTTTCACTTTTATGTAGAACAATATATTGGTATATGCTAGGAGGTATTTTAAATTTGTTTTTTTTACGTAGACAGCCTAAATAATCTGTTTCAAAAAAGCAAACAGATATTAGTTAGTATATAACTGAAAATTGTGTGTAGTGTGCAGCAGGGTGGCTCAATGGTTAGAGCACCAGATTCCGAAACAGACGTACCCAGGTTCGAGCCTGTCCGCGGCAAATTCTGGCCAGTACATGATGAGTTCCCAATAAGTACGAAACCGGTCTACTGAATGAATTGCCTTTTCTACACTATAAAATTCTTAGTTTATACTGACAAAATGTAAGTACTTAATGGGTCAGGTGTTTATATCAAGTTCGCAACCTTGATTATAATAAATGTTATCACCGTCCGCGCATCCAATGTTTTTTTTAATTATTAAAATAAAGACTATTCTAAATTTAACATTATGGGAACCAATAAGCGCTTGCTTCATTTGTTTCGTTTGTTAAACTTATGAAGTGAAATGCAACTGATGAAGGCCAACGATAAGTTAGGCAAAATATCTTATCAAAAGAAAACTACTGGAACAATGAAAGCTGCGTTAGTCAAAACGCAGATCAGGTAATTACAATTAATCCAGGTTCGCAAATAAAAAACATCATTCAAGCTTGTTTGTGGCGGAGAATTAATATTTAACCAACTATGCATTAGATGTGGCGCCCTGAGTAACAAATTATGACCAGAAAGATAAACCAAAAACAACATGATCGGAAAGTATAATCTCGTGCACGTTCGTGTCGTGCTTACTGGCGACTCATCAGTCGGAGCCAGTTTATCCTTCTGGTCATAATTGAACTGATTTGTTACTAGGTACGCAACACCTAAACAAATAATCTTGACTAATACTTAAATCAGGTTTGCGAGCTTAAAGTAAACACTAATCCCATTGTATTTAACCAGTCTGTGAACAACAGCAAAACTACCACCAGTCACACGCACTCAGGATGTGTTTCGACCTTCTATGATCGTCATCAGAGTACGACGGCAAATTGACTAGCGAGAATCCAACCGCATTGCATATATACGGAAAGCAAAATTAGTTATGCGGCTTTCACCTTTAGTAGTCTCTCATAAATTGGACTTGACTGGAAATGTCGGATGCACGATTTATATGCAGTCACGGGCATTAACTGTTTGCATCTTTCTCATTTGTCATGTTTTTCGACGACTGGTTAAATACAATGGGATTGGTTTTTACTTCAAGCTCGCAAACTTGATTTAAATAATTGTCTCCACCACCCGGGCAATCATTTATTTTTTAATAAGCTTGTCTGTAAAAATGAAAATGTTTTTGTGTACATATAGGAATAAAAATGTCCGTAAAAAGGCATGTGAAAATTGAACCGACGACAAAATCGGAGTAATCTATGTCAAGTTTTAATTGAACTTGTAGACGGGGATAAATACTGTTTGTTGCCCCTTAACCACTATATATTTTGATCAAGATTTTACTTTCCGTTCATGCTGCCTTTAGTTTATCCTTCTGGTCACAACTGAACTAATTTGTTACTAGGTTCGCAACACCTAATACATACTTGCATATATATTTGTTCTCCACAACAAACAGTATTTAACTGTTATATATTGAATTGAATGATGTCATGCTTACTGCGAAATGTGATAACTGATATCGATCAAGGCCAGAGTGTGTGGATTTACTGGAGTAACAGGTGTTCAGAAATTGTTGTAATTCTCAATTTCGATGAACTATAGCATAAATTGATATCCATCATGTTGTTACCATGTTCCGACTCGGAAACCATAGTGTTAGTACCATGTACCTTTTCAGTACAATAATGTTGGTATAGTTTACCAACACAATAGCCATAGTGTTAGCATCCTTTACAGACTCGGTATATATATAATATAGTGTGAGTTAGCGTTGAAGTCGCATTGTCGTAAACTATACGATATTAGCTTCACTATTGCAGGTTTACACATTCGTCAAGGGGATTGTACCGTCCTATTATCCCACATTCTTGACAAAAATATATAGTGGTTAAAGGGCGTAATACCGGCTCCTACTGATGAATCGCCAGTAAGCACGAAACGAATGTGTAAGAGATTATATTTTCCGTTCATGCTGTCTTTAGTTTATCCTTCTGGTCACAACTGAACTAATTTGTTACTAGGCTTGCAACACCTAATACATACTTGTAGACGGGGTTTTGATCTCCTTTCTTTGGTATGCTCTAAAGATGTTCCTGTCATGCCAAGTTGCTTTTTAGGCTGACATGCTCATTGACGCTAGACATGTTGACGGCCCTTACTCGTGATGGTTATCCCATCTTGTGATAATGTGTGTCCGAACCCAGAACTCAAATACAGGCTTTAATTGATCAATCAACACTGGTTTATGACTTCCGTTATAAATAACCACTACGAACTTGGGACTACGTTTAACTGTCGGATGGGTTCCAGTATGCTTTTGCTTCAATGTAGACTAAACAGTGTCTACTCGGACATAGGCTTGCTTATATGTCTCTAAAGCCTTCGAGACATGCACTAGCGTGTGGCGTTCTCTGGTTGGTTGCGGGCATAGTCAATTTAGAACTCGTTGTAGTTTTGTGTAAATTCCTTCGCTGGTGACTTATCACTAACGTTAAAGCCACTCCTTAGATCTGGCGATAGTTTCGAACTGTGAACATATGTGACCTTTGCAACTGATGCTTTTATGCTATCGCAATAAATTGATCGCATAACAAGTAGTACTAATAGGAGATAGATAAGCCATTTGTATTATTGATAAGATGCATCTAGCGTCGCCTTTAACTCGCGATGTACGCGTTCCGCTAGAGTTTTACACTTAGGAATGAACTTTTTATTCTTTGCATATCGACACAAAGGAACTGCAAGTTACCTTGGAAAATACGTGTCATGAATTTAGCACATTCGTCAGATAATATTACCTAGGATACCAAAAGTTTTAAGATCCATTGTAGTAAGTACGCATAAGTAATAGTCTCCGCATAATAGCCAAACTGCATCAAATTTTCAGTAGAACTAGATACAAGTCGCTCTCTCATTGTTGGTTATTCTAGGATTATTAAATGTGACCAATTTGAGGCTCATTATAATGTGTTTAATTCGGCTAGTCTATTGTATTTCATTAATTTGTTGCCTTCATTTCCTGCCACACAGAGTGTTAGCTAATTTAACTTTAATGGAACCATCAATATTACGAAACAACGAATTAAAAACACTTTACTACTACTTTCAATACTCTGGATGACATTTTACACCGCTCTCTTTTGCCCGCATATTTATTAGTGAAAGTGCCTGCAGCTATTCGCATTGATGAGTGAATCAAGCAATGCAGAATAGACTATCGACAAATAATAAGGTTAGCCTTTGACCAAAGGCTTAATTCCTTTCTTATCGAGAGTCAGTTGAAGATAAACATCAATTTTGAAGGTAAGACCATCTTTGATGTTACGAGCTCCTAACTCCCCCTACATCCAATTATCATGCACTAAATTGCGTCACATGGATTGTTTCTCTTTGTTTCTATTATTCTAAGCACAAAGCATCCGAGACATAAAATTCGAACACCATGTCGAACAATTTGATTTTTCTGCTCAAATGGTTTCTAGTCCACACATTATCTCTTCATTCCATCTGTGTTTACAAATTGGCTAATTGGATCGAATAAGAATCCGGATTAAACATGTTTCGAAAGGTAAACGTAAGGATTTTTTCACTTCCACGGATTGAAGACCAACCAGAGTCTTTCCCTATTTGCGAGCACGTCTACAGCTCTTTGTAATGACGAGCACGTCGAAATTGTACGGAATAGACTAGAGACAGATACCGAGTTGCAAAAAAGTTCAGTCTCTGAATCCAGACTTATATTTATTCTTATCATGATCTTTATTGTGTACATGGGCTAATTTTTGGAATCTGGACGACCAGTGTGAGTTATTACGCAGTCTCTCGTGCACTACTAACTTTGTAAGTATCTCCAATAAATGTTTCCTCTTTGCATCATCTATTTGTGTGTGTTAAATTCAGTTTAGGTCCACTCCAAAACCTTTGACAATATCACGATTAATCCTATCTGGTTGTCTTTCTTTGACAACTGAGTACTAATTCTATCTTCGGAATAGATCAACCATTCTCAGAACTGAACATTGCATATATGGCGCTACGAATGTTATTAGTTCTGTCCCAGAAGTTTATGTTCTGTGTCCAATTCTCTTTAATCTAGTTTGTACTGGAATGTGAATGAATAATAATTATCATAAGTGGTCCAAATACACAGAATACAAACTTTGGTTCTGAATTTTAATGTCCTCCATAATTTGACTTTGAACATGCCATTTTTTCAAATTCTTTTCTGTTTAGCTTCGCATATCGTCACCGCAGGCCTGAAACTTAATCCGATTAAAAAATAGCTCGTGAAGGAAACTACACTGCTAATTACGCCAAGTAACTCTCATATTTTTATAAGTCCGAATAGGTAGCATTGTACACTTAGTAATAATGTTATCTAAATTACTTTACGGAGTGTTCCATTTCAATAAATTCATATATAAGGAGCGCAAGTGGACAAATATAATTTGTATAGATAGTCCCAGTGTGGATTTTACAGTTTTCGATCTTGATAAAAACACCGGAGCCATTGTGTACAAACCTTCGTCAGAATAAACTAAGGACTGAATAGTGTAGAAAATTCATCCAACAGACCGGTTTCGTCCCTATTGGAAACTTATAACGAACTGTTCAGAATTTCCCGTAAATTGGACTCGAACCTGGGCACATATGTTTTGGAATCTGTTGCACTAACCACTGAGCCACACTTCCGCATACTACACACAATTTTCAGCTATATATTAACTAATGTTTCTTGGTTAGCCTTTCCTTTAGGTGGAGCCTATATGGCATTCGATTAAAACTAAATTTCCAATAAACCATTCCAAATCTTTTACTATTGAACTGACAGCACACTACACGAGGAAGTGTCACTGTAATGAACATTTATATATTTAAAAGAACATTGGTTGCACGGGCGGGGACATCAATTACTTTTAATGAAGTTTGCGATCTTGATAAACACACCTGTCCCATTTCGTACATACCTTCGTCAGAATTATCTAAGGATTGATTAGTGTAGAAAATTCATCCAATAGACCAGTTTCGTCCCTATTGGAAACTTATCACGTTCTGTCTAGAATTTCCCGTGGATTGGACTCGAACCTGGGCACATCTGTTTCGGAATCTGTTGATCTAACCACTGAGCCACCCTTCCGCACATTAAAAAATTTTCAGCTATATACTAACTAACGTTTCTTGGTTAGCCTTTCCTTTTGAGGAGCCTGTTTGGCTTCCTTTAGACCTGAAGTTCCAACTAACCATCCCAAATCTGTCATTACTGAACAGACACCACACTACATGGAGAAGTGGTATTGAAATGAACATTTATATAATTAAACGAACATTGGTTGCACAGGCTGAGCGAAAATTTACGTTTATTCAAGGTTGTGATCTTGATATAAACACCAGACACATTATGTACATACATTAGTCAGTGCAAACTAAATGCAATAATTATGAAATATTTCATTGAATCTATCAATGATTATACCAGCTGGTTCTTCTGCCCTGTTAAATTATTGGCATCGTTACACATAGAACGGTAGATCTCAAACTTTATTAAACATGCCTATCCTAAAGTGGTTAATATGGGTGTATACTAATAACAACACGGTTTCTCCAACTTTTCATCTTAAACACACAAGGCCTAGGACGTTTATTCAAATAGCCACTTCTCGCTTATCTCTGTACCGATTTGTCTCTATCACACTCCAGATTCATTAATTAATTTCTACCTCTTCTGTGATGAAATCTCTGACCTTAACTCGATCCTAATTCATTTCCGTTTGATGTCCCACTAGGTATTTAAAGATTCAATTCAAAGTCACAGTTATTCGTTATACCTAGATAAGAATATAAATTGAATATGTGGTTAATTTCTCTCCCATGATTTCAATTTTGCGCCTTTCAAATGTTTGGCGTGTTACTACTATCCGAAATCCTTTACAATATAGAGTGCCTTGCAAGTTATTATACCGTGCTATTTTACAAGCATAATCTTTGATGTGCATCCATCTGGCAAATTTAGACCGACAGTTGGTGTAATGAAAGAAACTGTATAAAACTTCCTGTGACTTATTTCTGTATATTATACATTTGATTTTGGACATGACGTTAAACCTTTATCCTTCTTAATTTGATAAGTATGGTTATATTGTATATTGAATTTTACACACTGCGTTACATTTTATTTTCCCACCATTTGTTGTATTATTGATCGCCACATATGCAATCATTATAAGCGCAAAAAAGTTCTCTTAAACTCACAAATGAATGGAATTTCAATTATAGACTGTTTTGTATATTATGCGTAATAAAAATTGACTAACCAAGTTACATTAGTTAGTATATAACTGAAAATTGTGTGTAGTGTAGTGTGCGGCAGGATAGCTCAGTGGTTAGAGCACCAGATTCCGAAGCAGACGTGCCCAGGTTCGTATCCTGTCCGCGGCAAATTCTGGCCAGTACTTGATGAGTTCCCAATAAGGACGAAACCGGTCTACTGGATGAATTGCCTTTTCTACACTATACAATTATTAGTTTATACTGACATATGTAAGTAATTAATGGGTCAGGTGTTTATATCAAGACCGCAACCTTGATTATAATAATTGTTATCACCACCCGCGCAACCAATGTTCGTTTAATTATATAAATGCGTAATAAATGTTATTTTTACTAATTTTCTTATTCATGTTCTTCTACTTCCACTTCTTCTTCGTATTTTTCTTCTGCTTCTTCTACTTCTTCTTGTCTTCTTCTTCATCATCATCCTTTTCTTGTACATATTATTCTCCTTCATCTTTATTATTATTATTATTATTATTTATTATTATTATTATTATTATTATTATTATTATTCTTTTTTTTATTATTATTATTATATTATTATTATTATTATTATTATTATTATATATATATTACTAGTAGTAGTAGTAGTAGTAGTAGTAGTAGAAGAAGAAGTAGAGAAGCGGTAGTATTAGTAGTGGCAGTAGTAGTAGTAGTAGTAGTAGAGTACAAGAAGAAGTAGTAGTAGGTAGCAGTAGTAGTAGTAGTAGTAGTAGTAGTAGTAGTAGTAGTAGTAGTAGTAGTAGTAGTAGTAGTAGTAGAAGTAGTAGTAGTAGTAGTAGTAATAGTAATAGTAAAATTGAAAATAGACTGAGCAAGTTCCAGAATTAAAACTTATTTAGAGTAAATAACGTATTTATTACAATTCAAAGAAAGGATTATATAGAACATATACTGGCAAGTGAATATTTTTTATAGGCACTAAGTAACGACAGAATTGAGATAACTCGGTTTGTAAAATAGGTAACAATTACGGGTGCTTCTAAGACTTCAATGAACAATACCCAGTCAAAAAAGAATATCAACTTAGCACTATGTTAAAATCCGACGAACACAGAATTTTTTGTAATCATCATTTACTTAAATCAAAATTGAAGAACCTTTTGCATTTTCTCCTATATTCGCACAATTTTTTTATTTAAGCAAACTTCGTTTGTTTGGGTAGAGTTCAAAATTATAAATATCAATCAAATTTTAGGACCTTTATTTTATACAAATCTTATTTATTAACCATTCACAAGTCATGAAAGAACTTCATACAGTTACACGAACCGACGTGTTTCAACCTTCTAAAAGCACTCTTCAAGCACGATGACAAATTAACGAATCAGGACTGTATAAAATCATAGGTATTATAATTAAAATAAGCCATGTGTCTCACACCTCTACTCGTCCAATTGGCATCGTACTTACTTGGAATTTCCGCTGATTAATTTCTATGCAATCAAGACAACAATAATTTTTCTGCCTTTGCAACATTCTTAAACGATAGCAAATAAATCAAAGCTAGAATAAGAGATGTTTTTAATGGTTTCGCAGAGTAAGCTTCAAATGTTGAATCTCCGCCATTTCAGTTTGTGGGTTGTCGCTTTTCTCCATCGGTTTTGCAAAATCCGATGGATCTACATTTCCAAGTACACATCAGAAGACAAACTCGATGCGTACTTGGAAATGAGGTTCAATCGGATATTTGCGAAACTGGCAGTGCAAAACGACAATTTGACACGTGCCGCATTTCTTACGTTCCATACATTACACATCGCCGTTTCATCCTCGTTATTCCGATTGCCAGTGGTAACAGTAGAGTTTATGTGAGCCAACTAGAGATGACAGCCACATTTCCGATTTCCAAAAGGTTCTTATTTATCCTCAGTTGGCCGTCGTGTAATAATTGTGACCATGGATGATTAAAGTTTGTCAGTACGTGAAATTGACGGTGGTATTACTATGCTGTTCACCTGGCTAAAAGTGTGTTTTATGTGTAATTCAAGTAAACAAATTTTACAAATATAAACTAGTGACCATCACCGGCGCAAGCAGAGTTCATAATAACTGTACCAAATTCATTAGATCTAATTATTTATATATTATACAAGGAGATGACAATTTCACAGCTGCTTGTCATTGTAAATAGTCATTGGTCCAATAGATGTCAGTAAACTATCATTAGATCACCATTCATAAATTACACGTCAGTGCGTGAATGCGTGCCATGCTAACACACCTTTAATTGTTTGTCAAATTTCTGATACGATTTTGACATAATGAGGCAAGCGCAAAGATTTCTACATTAACCAACCTGTCGCATTGTAATTTTATTGTATTTACAGTTTATAGTTTTACATCAAAACTCGAGGCAAGGCGTAAGTAAATTCACAGATCACTTTAAACTGCCATAGTTTGATGAAACGCGGCAAATTCTGGCCAGTACGTGACGAGTTCCCAATAAGGACGACACCGGTCTACTGGATGAATAGCATTTTCTACACTATACAATTCTTAGATTATACTGGCAAATTTTTTTACCTAATGGGTCGGGTGTTTACATCAATTTCGCAACCTTGATTATAGTAAATGTCGAAATGTATGTTTGCATAAATGAAAGTAGGCACAGCATTTGCTCGTACTTGGACAATTTTCAACGCAATGAGTTAACAAGAACAGTTCGCGTTAAAAAGTTCTAGAACAGCAGCTATAACAAGTTGAAATACAGCTTCTTTAATACTTACGAAAAGTAAGGTGGAGAATTAAAATGTGGAATGGCGGCAAAATTTACCTTACAGGTAAAAGACAGAGGCAATTCAAAGCTGTGATTTTGTACCACCAAAAATTAAAATAAACAGATATTATTTAGATCATGCTCAATGCAAATCTAGCACAAACGGTACCAATTCCTGGTGTTGATGTCACACTCTCATCCTCGATTTAATCAAGTACAATTCAGTATTTGTACAAATGCTTACATGCATACACACACGCAAGCCTACGCACATATAAAACGTATCAGTACGAGCGAATGTCATCAGTTTTGCCATGTTTCGAGGCTGGATGAATAAAATGTCATTGATGTTTACGTAAAGTACGCAAATTTTATTTATAGAACTTTTAGCGCCACTCGCACAATCAATAATTGCTTAGTTGTGTACCTAAAATGCATGTAATAAAAGCTACGAAAATGCTATGTTCGTGAACGCATAAATATTATTTAATAGTATATAAGGTATTGTACACCTAGTAAAAAATTAGTTCAAATAGAACCAGAAGAAAAGAATAATGTCAGCGGGAACGAAATTTATAATCTCGCGTACACATGCGTTTCGTGCTCACTGGCGACTCATCAGAGGTAGTAACAGGTGTTTGGAAGTTGTTGAAATTCTAGCCTATCTTTAAACCTATTGTTTTAGTACCATGTACAACATCGGAGTTTGGAAAACCACTGTGCTGGTACATTTTACATGCTCGGTATATATTGTAAATAGAAATTAGGCTTTAAAATCTAATTATCGAAGACAATATATGAGATTAACGCCATATCTTCTTGAATACACATTCGTATAGGGAAATATAACTTCCAGCTGCCCCAAAGATACTGTGAGTGTAGAGCGTAGTACTGAATCCTACTGATGAGTCGGCATTAAGAGCAAAACACAAATGGAAATCAGGTTGTACATTTCGTTTATGCTGACTTTGGTTTTTCATTCCAGTCCTATTTAGACTTTTTTTTACTTGTTACGCAATGCTTATTACACATTTCCATATAATTTCTCCGCAACAAACAATATATAATTGCATATTTATTTAACAGTCAATATTTAAAGGCGAGTACGTTGTGTGTAAAATTATTAGAGAAAGGATGCAGGTCTGATTCAGTTTGTCGTCTGGCGGACACTAGCTATTCAGCCTGATAATGCTAGCGTGACCTTTGCCGGGTCTAATGGGATACTGCTATCCCATTCCATATGAAGCCGTGTTTAGTTAAAATACACAGTGGCAATTAGTGTTAAATGTGTATTGACGGTATGCAAGCAAGAGTGCCAGGCACGAAGGGCAGGTTTCGGCTACTTAAGGAAACTATGGCCACTGACAAGGTAGATAGTGCTTATCAGCTGTGGTTGGCAGACTATCCAAGAGAAGGAAAACTCTGAATTCATACTATCATCATTAGGGATGGGCGACATAATGTTCTTTATACAGACCACATAGAATTATGCAAAATACGAACTATCATGTATCTATACTGCATTGGCCGTCGCGCAGGATAAAATGGGTTGTCTTCTCTACTGATTCGTGCTGGATGGATAAGCGAAATCAGTCTACTACAGACACCTTCATCTCCGATTTGCTCCTTATTCTTTTCTTTTCTATTCTCAATGAAAAAAAACACTCTTTTAGATACGTTGTATATTGTGGATGTAGATCATATCACTGAGCTGAATGTCAGATAGTCAAAGTAAATTAGTATTCAATAAACCTATGTTAGTATGTATTAGGTTTTGCGAACCTACTAACAGTACCGTCCTGTTATTCCACATTCTTCTACCAAATATATAGTGGTTAAAGGGCGTAATACCGGCTCCTACTGATGAGTCGCCAGTAAGCACGAAACGAATGTGCATGAGATTATACTTTCCGTTCATGCTGCCTTTGGTTTATCCTTCTGGTCACAACTGAACTAATTTGTTAGTAGGTTCGCAAAACCTAATACATACTTGCATATATATTAGTTCTTCGCAACAAACAGTATTTAAACCTAGGTTAGGTTTTAAATTCAGCGCATTCAATGTACGAACGTTGTAAAATCTGGACAAGAAGAAGCTCGAACACGATCTTTCTATAAATTGGAAATCGATATATGTTGCATATCTAAGACCGGAATTCAGAATCCTACGGGCATTACAGAACTGAGTGCGCCATCCTTATCCATACAATATTGGCTTCGAGTCTCTGGTTCCACGGAATTTTCCCACGCCGGACAATGGGACATTCGGATTTTCCTCAGCTCACGAGTTGAATCTTGTTCAACCTAACAGACCCTTGTAAGTAGCTGATGTTATGCGGCAAGCTTAAATACATCTATTAAAATCAATTCTTCTAGCTGTATCTGCATATGCTCCCACCGATTGCAGCATAGATGAAAGCAGTTTTGCTTTTTACGCCGATCTGAGCATTTTAATAAGTATAGCAATATGTCCAGATATAATTTTGACCATGGATGACATAAATGCTCAAGATGGGTGCTTAAGCAACGCAGAATTTGATTCAGGTGAAAGATGCACTTTAAACTTAATGCGCGCAACAGAGATTATAGTTAATTAGCACAAACACGTGGCGTCTTCGAAAAAGAGCATGTAGTAATTTGTTATAGTGACGTGGTTGCATACAGGATTGTCTTTCGTTTTTGAGCACATATGGCGTCTCGGATCAATGCTTTATCCGTTCTAGATTTGTACACAAGATTTCCGGGAAAATAAATAAAAATAAACGTCAAATAAATATAAGCAAACTCGATCAACCGTCTGTCCGACAAACCTGTTAAGATATTTTGAAATCAAATATAACTGGTTTTGATCGTGGAAATTCGAATTCACACCAGGCGAAGATAAGTTCCACTATGCACAATGCAGGTACTACTGTTTATTTAAAGCATTCTTAAAATCATGTGTGTAGTGTAGTGTGCGGCAGGGTGCTCAGTGGTTAGAGCAACAGATTCCGAAGCAGACGTGCCCAGGTTCGAGTCCTGTCTGCGGAAAATTCTGGCCAGTACGTGATGAGTTCCCAATGAGGACAAAACCAGTCTACTGGATGAATTGCCTTTTCTTCACTATACAATTCTTAGTTTATACTGACATATGAAAGTAGTTAATGAGTAAGGTGCTTATATCAAGATCGCAACCATAATTATAAAAATTGTTATCACCGCCCGCGCAACCAATTTTCGTTTAATTATATAAATGTCATTTCAATACCACTTCCCCATGTAGTGTGGTGTCTGCTCAATAATGACAGATTGGGGATGGTTAGTTGGAACTTTGGGTCTAAATGGATACCATATGAGCTCCACCTAAAAGAAAAAAAGACTAACCAAGTTACTTTAGTTAGTATATAACTGAAAATTGTGTGCAGTGTAGTGTGCAACAAGGTTAGAGCACCAGATTCCGAAGCAGACGTGCCCAGGTTCGAGCCCTGTCCGCGGCAATTTCTGGCCAGTACGTGATAAGTTCCCAATAAGGACGAAATCGGTCTACTGGATGAATTGCCTTTTCTACACTATACAATTCTTAGTTTATACTGACTTATGTAAGTAATTAATGGGTCTTTTGCCTATATCACGACCGCATCCTTGATTATAATAATTCTTTAATATAAACCTAGTTTAACGAATTTCAATTTAGATAAACCTTATTTATTAACTATTCGAAAAATAGGACAAACCTTCCTTTATTTACACGAATCGACGTGCTTCGACCTTCTAAAAGCGCTTTTGGCGAACGGCAACGAACTTGCCAATGAGGACTATGCATCAAATCATAGATACTACATTAAAAACAAGCCATGCGTCACCCATCTCAACTCGTTATACTTGCAACGTGCTTACTCTGATTTTCCGATGATGTATTACTATGCAATCAAGAAAATAACAATTTTGCTGCATTTGCGACATTGTTAAACAATATAAAACTAAGCAAATATCGATTAAGTTGGTGATTTCTATAGTTTATTTAAATAAATTTTGCTGACTTTAAATTGACATAAATCCAATTTTGGACTGATCACGTAAACTTTTAATCAAACACAACGTATTTGAGACTAGTTTATTCAAAAGTTGCAAATCAAATGTTCAATACCTTGAATAACCGTTAATCAGTTCGCTTTTATGCTCTCATGATGACCACATAAGTTCGAGGCACATCAGGATATGTGTGACTAACGAATGTGTTGCTAGGATTTCCTACTGGGTAAATAAACACGAGAATTAAGTTTACTCGTCGACATACTTGATTAAAAAATATTATTACCAAAACTCGCACACTCAATTCTTGCTTAATTGGTAAAAGATGCAATATCTATGCTCGCGACAAAATTGTAATTTCGACGCAGATGAGTCATTTCAGACTTTCAATATCAAATACATGATTAGGCACTTTGAGTCGTTCTCTGATATTGACCATGGAAATTTGAAAAACGTCAGTAAATACGATTAAGGATAATGGTTCCAATTAGAAACTGAAGGTTTAGACCTTCGTATAGGACATTGTAGCGTCCTGTTTTCCCCAATTCCTCACCAAAATATATAGTGGTTAAAAGGCGTAATACCGACTCCTAATGATGATTCACCAGTAAGCACAAAACGAGTGTGCACAAGAATACACTTTTTGTTTGAGCTGTCTTTGTTCTTTTCTTCTGGTCATAATTGAACTATTTTTTACTAGGTGCACAACACCTGATACATAATTGTGCTAATTGACCGATTGTTTCAACAAAAAGAACTTTATTCCACAACCATTTTTTAAATAAACTGTTAACACCAATGATTGCTTAATTTAATGAAGTTAATGTGTTACGAAAGTAGAAAAACTTTATATTCGACTCTGTGTTGAAATTGTACAGCCGATAATGGAGTAAAGTAAAATGTTTACGAGATTACTTTTGAGTCGTGCCGCTTTTCTTACGTTGCCTACATTACACATCGCCGTTTCATCCTCGTTATTCAGATTGCCAATGGTAACTATAGAGCTTATGCGAGCCAACTAGAAAAGAGAGCCACATGTCCGATTTCCAAAAGGTTCTTATTTATCCTCAGTTTGCCGTCGTGCAATAATTATGACCATGGAGGATTTCAGTTTGTCATTACGTGAAATTGACGTTGGTATTACTATGCTGTTCACCTAGCTAAAAGTGTGTCTGACGTGTAATTCAAGTAAACAAATGTAATAAATATAAACTAGTGACTACCACCGGTGCAAGCAGAGTTCCTAATAACTATACTAAATTCATTAAATATAATTATTTACATATTATACAAGAAGTTGATATTTTCACAGCTGACAATTCTACATTAATGAGAATCATGTGCTTGCCATTGTAAATAGTCATTGTTCCAATAGATGTCATTAAACTATCATTAGATCACCAATCGGAAATTGCACGTTAGTGCGTCTATGCGTACGAAACTAACACGCCCTTAATTGTTTGTCTAATTTTGGATACCATTTTGACCTAATGCGGCAGGCGGAACAATTTCTACATTAATCAAATTTCCACACTTTAATTTATTGTTTGTACAGTTTACCGTCTTACACCAAAACCGAGGCAGTTTGTAGTAAATTCACAGATCAGTTTAACTAGTACACGTTTGCAGACATGAAAGTAGACGTGACATTGGCCCGTACTTGAACACTTCAAAACAATGACTTTACAAGGACAGTTTGCATTTTGTTAAATGACAAGAACAACATTTAAAACAAGTTGAAATATTAATGTTTTTATTTTTGCGAAAATTGACGCGGTAAATTGAAATGTGGAATGGTGGCAGGAAGTAAGTTACAGGCAAAATAAATAGCAAATTCATGACCGTGACGTACTACCAAAAAAATTAAAATAAATACATAGGACCTGTGAAATGTGCTAAGTTAAGCAGGGCTGAATAGCTGATACGCAGGAACCGAGAAAGAAAGATATCAACGAAATATTGAACGAGCTGCATAAACAATAAATCAGCCTAGCCTAATTACAAACATAAACTACCACACCTGAAGGCATTCATACAAAATACCCACGCACGTGAATCCAATCAAACACGAAGATATATGCATACATACACTCAAATGAATTAATATATATATATATATATATATATATATATATATATATATATATATATATAAGCATTTATGCCTAAAAACAAATTGATATGACTGCAAACACAAGATGCGTTGTGTCGTCTTCACCATGGGGCAGACTTTTTCAAAAAATGATTTTCTTGATCATCTGCATCATATCTCAATACAAAACATATACTCGTATCAACCATGCAAAACGCTTGTCTCGATCCACCACCACAGTTAGATGGACTCGAAGCGCAGCGAGGTTACATTTATATTTTTACTCCAAGGTATCGCTTGAAAGGCGACATGATTAAAACCACCCCATAACAACCAACTTTCTAGAAAGTAACGGCGCATTTGACAGTACTTTTAGTCGATGAATGAATGATTATCATATCCATTATCTATTTTATCAAGAAATGATGGAAAAT
Organism: Eudiplozoon nipponicum; assembly: GCA_029291075.1. Classification (NCBI taxonomy): domain Eukaryota; kingdom Metazoa; phylum Platyhelminthes; class Monogenea; order Mazocraeidea; family Diplozoidae; genus Eudiplozoon; species Eudiplozoon nipponicum. The sequence continues at coordinate 122,969 of JAQBSW010001618.1, forward strand.
TGTACGGTTAAATGAACATTACGATAGTGTATTCTATCAGTAATGGAATTAACTTCATAGGAAGTGTTGAGAAATGCGACTTCAAAGCAAACTTACCTTATATAATACATAGCGATCGGGTGAAGGGTAGCAGCACTGTGTGTGTCGAGTTTTTCCATGGTACCATGAGAATGGATTTGCAGATATGTATGCTATAGTTCACCAAAATTGAGAACTACAACTACGTCTGAACACGTGTTACGTCAGAAAATCCATAACCTCGGGCCCTGATAGATGACAATTTTCAAACTTCGCGGTAATCATGACATCATCCATTTAAATTTATAATTGTTATATATTGTTTGTTGTGGAGAGATAATATATATGAAATTGTGTATTAGATTATGCCTATTTAGTAAATACTTTAGTTCAATAGGACCAGAAGGGTAAGCCAAATTCATCACGAAGTGAACATGATCTCCAGTACACATACGTTCCGTGAACATTGGAGATTCATTAGTAGGCGCCTGAACAACGCTCTATTCTCAATATACATTTAATCAATATTATGGGACAACTGGAAGGTACCGTCTTCTACACGAATGTGTATTCAAGTAGTAATTTAGTTATTACCTGGTCGGCGTTTTAACTAACACAGGCTGAATTCTAGTTGTTGTATTTCTTCAACATATCACGAGAGCCTTTAGCAGTTATATTAGTTTACTCATTATCACAAGTTTTAAATAGCAAGCTAATGAGCATTGAATTTAACGCCACACTATCTTTATCATAAAACAGACAAGATTTAACCTAAGGAGTGGTATTAAATTGAAGATTTATGGAATTAAAAAGTCACTGATTGCACAACTATTGATAGAAATTATTTACTTCTTTAATTTTATGTTAAAATCAAGCTAGAACTTCTGAGGATTAAGGATTTTTAAAAGAATGAAGAACGACTGGAAATGAGCCTATGTTAGTTACAACACGGAGCAGCTAATTTTGACTAAGGATGTTGGTTTTCCTTTGAAGCGACCTGGGAAATCCACCTGATTTTGTGTAGGGCTTCGATAAAATGTGTTCAGCTGTTACGGAAACGTTCTCTTAAATGCGAGCTGTGTTGAATATAAAATGCAATAACCTGTAACACGTCAACTTTGTTCTTGTAGGATAACAACAATAGCTTAGGAAGTCGTCAACTTATCAGTTGTCCCAAGGTAGGAGAAAAATACAACTGCGAAAAATCGTGATGTCGAAATACAACTAGTCATACACAATTAAGTTTTGTAGTACAAAAATACGTCGTATGCAAGGATCGGATTAAGCTCGTCAAATTTTTCGATTCCAAGCCCATCTCAAAATGTCTAGAATTGTCTTCCGAATTTTTTTGTCCTTTTCTAACAGCATTAACTACCAAGTGTAGTTATGTAATAAATAAAAGAGGTAATAACTACGAGGAAGCTTTTCTATCGATGTCGTAATGTCTATTAGTTTACTTGGCCTAGTTCATATTTATGAGGAGTAAATGTGGCAATGTTTCCATGTAGCTGAGATCCGTCGTTCCAGAGAGCTAGATCCTCCCTAATCAAAACCTTTGTTTCTCCCACTATTTTCGTTTTTCTCTTCTTTAATCAACATGGAAACATTACCATAAATTTAACAGTAATGTGGAAGTGAAACAGCCGTATATTAGGCTTCTGCAATACAATTCAGTCTGTTTTAAACAATACACATTGAGCGACAGGGATTGAAATAATTACCTTGCCACTGTTGTGCGAAACAAGGTGTCTACACCAGCGCTCAACGCCAAGCACATCCGACCAATAATTTGACAATTATTAAGTCATGTGGTAAATTTATTTTCAACTGTTTCATCTATGCTTACAGGTAGATCTCTGAAGCATAACCGCCATTTCGTTAGATAAGCATCAGTCATATATGTTTGTATTTGTATTCACCTGGACACTCATCGAAGTGAAATTACAGTGATCTAATGAAACCTGATGATTTACTCATGTGTATAGGAGATGGTACCGTCCAATTATCACACATTCCTCACCCAAATATATAGTGGTTAAAGGGCGTAATACCGGCTCTTACTGATAAGTCACCAGTAAGCCCGAAACGAATGTGCACGAGATTATACAATCCATTCATGCCGGCTTTGGTTTTTCGTTCTGGTCATATTTGAACTTATTTGCTATTAGGTGCGCAACACTTGATTCCCCATTGCATATATTCATTAGTTCTCCGTCACAAACAGTATCTAAACCTGATGATTCACTAGATAACGTACATCATGCCTGTGTGTGCTTTTGTTTAGGACTGAAAGTAATCGGTTACATATAATTAACTGCACGTGTACATTCATCCAAGTGAAACTAAAATAATTATTGTCAATTCCACTCTGCACACGTCAGATCTATTTTTCCAGATAAGGAATGGGCAAGAAAAAGTGAAAAAACTGGTCACAATTTTTTCAAGCAAACTAATAAAATAAAGTTTAGATAACATATTAACATAAAATAAGTAACAGGTCATAAAAGAAATTCGAATATTACCCACTAAAATAGATTACAGTATTAGTGTAAATAAATTGTGTTGTATAGGCGTAATATTTTATGAAAATGTGTTACACTACATAAGGATCTTAATTTAATAGATACAGTAAGATAACGTGTAATAAAGAGTGAAATTAAAAGATAATCATAAAATTAATTATGAGATATTTAATTAATCATCTCCCTCCATATTTAAACTAATGTTAATCCAAAGTTTTTAATCATTTACTTGAAGGAGTTGTCGATTCTGGTTCGTGCAGCCTACGCTTCCTTTCATTGTTTAGTGCTGTATTTCAATGGAGCCCAGTGATTTTTCTAAGGCTGTTCCATTCATTGTCAGCTTTCGATTTAATTTCTATGAACTCTCTTGACAATCTTGTTGATCTGTTACGACCAACTATTGCTACGCGTCTACAATTGTCCCAGTTAATTGTATGCTATGTTTCTACTGTATGATGTGCAAAATTTGAACTATGGAAACGCGTCTTCTGTTTTTACCTCAATTGGACGCACGGTTTTGCCAACATACATGACGTTAAAGTCTGCTGATTTCGTCTTTATTGGTTAGGTCTTTAATGTGGATTCCCTCATAATTTACCATATGTGTGCCGTTCATTTTTGCAGACATAATAAATTTTCTAATCTGTCAGAAGCCATTTTATTCAACTCAACACAGACGCTATATTTTTAATCAATTATTTATTAGAGTTTGCTTGTATAAAAGGCTTCAATTTATTTTTCCAATGCAAATATTTTTTATTTTATATTTAATTCTGCTGCTCGAAGGCTGCTTCAATCATTGTACTGACGGCTTCATCTTAATTCATGCACTTCTGCAAGGACTTCCAGCTGTATTTATTTCAGCCCCAGTTAGGACACTAGCAGCATTCTCATTCTCCAAGTTGGCTATCGCTACATCCCTCCCCCCCCACTCATGAGTCAGATTTGGCACACTAACAATCAAGTGCGAAAGCTCGTGGTCCTCCGGACATGCTAACGAAAACCGTATTGTGCACTAAGTCTACCCTTTCCACACGATACGGACCATCATTGACAGCCTGTAGTGCTATGGGCTCGACCTTCGCGACCATAACATAGTCGCCGACCCCTGGGCGTTTGCATGTAGGTCGTCTTACATAGGCTTGTCGCTGTGTGGCGCCCACATATTTAGTTAGCTGTTTTAGGCGCTACTGAATATCCGCTATGTTGCAGCGCTCATGGAATCCTGGGATTATGGGTTCACCTGACAGTCTAATATGACCTCCATAGACCAGAGTTGTTGGAGCGAATCCTGTAGCTGTTGGAACTGTAAACGCATGGCCCGTTCGAAAAAATGTACTTTTTTTTCCAGGATCCACGGGCATCCTGGAACCACCATCACTGTACCTCTTTCATCGTCCGATATGCTCCCTCAGTCGTCACATTGTTCTGCGAATGATTAGTAGCTGTGCAGGAATGTTTTATTTCAAGGTCCTTGCAACACTTTTTAAAATCGCTCGACTCGAACTGTGTACCATGGTCGGTAACTATAACTTGTGATGCACCAAATTGACCGAGCCAACGCTCTTTTAGGCACTTTGTAATCTTCTCTGTTGTGATTTTCTTCGGTGGTACAAGCTCGACCCATCGGATAAACTTATCAACCATGGAAAATACATAGGCTATCCCGCCACGAGCCACCGGCGGTGGAACTACTTGGTCAATATCCAGAAATTGGTTCCGTGTAACGGCATTGAAAGTAATCTGGGTAACCTCTTTTCTTTTTTGTGGTTTACAACGCTGACATGTAGTATGATGTTAAAAATAGCTAAGAAGTTCTTTAGACTTGCCAGGCCAAACAATCGCGAAAGCAATGTCTCAACGAGGCGCCTCGCGCCGGAATTCTACAAAGTTTCATGCCAAAAGGCCATCAATTTTGTTCGTATAGACTCCTACACAAACAAGTGCACTGTCTGCTCTTCTTTCCCCAAAAAACGGCCAATTTTCAGGCCATACGCTTTATACGGTGCGGACACTACTGATTGAATATCCAGACATGTAGCTTCATTTAAATACTGTTTGTTGCGAAGAACTAAT
>JAQBSW010001619.1:0-127544 GCA_029291075.1 Eudiplozoon nipponicum
CCTTGTCTTTTATTCAACCACGAGAAAGAATTATCGTAATCAAAATTAAAAATATCAGCAGGATTATTGACTTTTTCTAGTTCAGTAGATAAAAATTTAAAAGACATCTTAGATGGAGGCGTTTCTCTAAGCTCCTTTGGCAATTGATTATAAATTTTGGAAATTTTCGTAAAAGAGAATAACTTGTTTGCAACATTCCCCACCAAAGAAGAAGATATTGCCAAATGTCCAGATCTAGTTCCAACTTCATGACTCTTTCTTATTGGATTCATATAGGCACCAGTCCACTGGTTCAAGTGGAAAACTTTTATGCAATAGCACATCCTCCGAAACAATAAAGTTTGCATTGATACAAACTGTAATCTAGTGGCGTATATAGTGCAGGAGATAGGACTAATTTGTTTCACAACTTTTCTTTGTACAGCTTCTATCTTATTGGAAAAATCTTTTTTAATTGATTCCTAGTAGCGGCAACATATTCTAGTATCGGTCTAATCCATATTATATACATTTTAAATTTTATGTCATTCGATAAGATATTTCGATTTATTAGTGCCCATCTTTTCTTGGCACTGCCTACTATACTTTCAATATGTCTCTCAGCAGAAGCTGTACATTGAATAGTTATGCTTAAATCCTTAATTTCTTGCATAAGTTTAATCTCAAACACATCATTAATCACAGCATCATGAAAATAAACATAATGAAAGTCTGTTCTGTTACCTATTTTTAAAGCTCTCGTCTTTTTATTGTTTATTCTCAGCCCTAGTTTTATCAAATATCTACTTAAATCATACAAATCTAATGTCACATTATTTTTGGAGAATTCGACATTTCTTGGAACAATTGGAAAGATTATTTTTAAATCATCAGCGAATTTGCAAACTCGACCGTTAAGGATCTTAGTTTCCAAATGTGCAAATACGTTTTTAAATAAAATTGGCCCCAAACTTGATCCCTGTGGAACTCCACTTGTTACCCTTTTCGATTTTGATATCAAATCGTTTACTTGAATACTCATTCTTCGATTATATAAATAGTATCTAAGTAATCTAAAAATATTCGGATCAATATTCAATAAACTAATCGCATTCAAAATAGCATCAAAAGATATAGAGTCAAAAGCTTTTGAGATATCTATGAATACAATTAATGCATCTAACTTTTCGCATGAGCTAGTTACGCTTCTGTGGAAAGTATATTTGTAATTGTCGAGCGATCTTTGTAAAGCCATTTGCATTGTATAAAAAATCAAATGAAAACATAATTATATATGATCTAGTATCAGTCGTTCTATTATCTTCAAAAATGAAAGGATAATAGAAATCAGTCTATAATCATTGGCGCATATTTCCTTGCTTTCCTTAGCCAATGGTTTAGAATATCGATATTTATTTTTCCATCCGTCAAAATTCTGTTTATAAAAAAGCAGAGCGCATTCATACAAGTTAAAGATAATTAAAATAGGTTATCAATCGACATACCAAGGTAATCTTTTTGTTTTTTTGATTTGATTTTTAACATTACTTTTATCAATTCATCACTGTCAATAACAAGTCCTGGTTCCTGGTCTCCCAAAGGATCAGGTAGTTCTATTAAATTTTTTTCATTCTGTGTATTACATATCAAATTGCCCAAATACTTCATCCAATTCACAGATAAATTCAAACCCAGTTTTCCTTATAACTACAATCATTTAGGGTGTATTCTACTCTAGGAGTTGTCTTTTGTCACCCAGTAAACTGGGTGATGCGCACCAGTTAAAGAACCTTCTTTTTGAATACTGAATTTGAAAAAAATATTACGGACCTTCAAAACTCCATGAAGGAGCTAAGGGAGGAGAACAAAACTATTAAAAATAAAATTTTTAAGCTGGAGTCGGATGTTAGCAATTATTCAGCAAAATTGGATTTATCAGAAAGGAGAAATGATAACTTAAGCGCTAAAATTGAGGAATTGACCGTTGCGTTAAACGACAAGATGGATAAATTAAAAGACAATGTTAAGCCATGGATCGAGTTAAGTGAAATAACTAAAGAAGACGATATATCTACAAAAAGCAGTTCTTCAGGTGAAGAAATATTGAATATTTTATCTAATGAAGTTTCTGCAAGAATCGGAAAACAAGAACAGTTAATTTTATTTAATCTTAATGAAAATGCTGATCATAAGGATGTTGAGAAGTTAAATGCTTTAATTAGAGATACGACAGAGGCTGAAATAACGAAATGCTTTAGAGTTGGCAAAAAATCGGAACGACCAAGGCCGGTTGTGATAAAATTATCAAAGAGGCCGACTAACAAGCAAGTGGAGGATATCAATAAAAAGAAAGAAGAATGTCGTAACTTTCACAACATATTCATCTCCAGAGACAAGACTTTTCTGCAAAGAAAATTGTCAGCGGCAAAAAAGGTAAAGAAGAATTTAGATCAGAAATCAAGTCATCCGGAACAAGTTACAATAAAGGGTGTGTCAATCGATTCTAAAATTGCAAAAAACGGGGTTTCATTAATGAATGTTGTGGACAGCGGACAGCTACGAACTATAGCTACGGTACCCAACAAACGAAGTATAAGGAAACCACAAAAGTTAAATCAGTAACTATTGAAGACTGTAAAGATGAGTTGGGTTGTTCATATACTTTATTTTATGCTAATTGTAGAAGTGTTAAGAATAAAACTTTTTTGCTGTGTGATTTTATAATAAGTAACAATTTTGACTTTATAATTTTATCTGAGACCTGGCTGAACAAGAACATTGAAAACTATGAATTTGACATTCCTCATTATTCTCTATTTAGGAAAGACAGATCACTGGATAAAAGAGGTGGAGGAGTACTTATTTATAGCAAATCGATATTAAATGCAACAGTGTTACATACTAGCGAATATAATACTGTCATTGATTTTTTAACTATACAAATAGATAACCTGATTTTAACCGCGGTTTACAGACCGCCGTATGCTAATTTACATGATGATCAAATATGTATTAGGTTTTGCGAACCTAGTAACAAATTAGTTCAGTTGTGACCAGAAGGATAAACCAAAGGCAGCATGAACGGAAAGTATAATCTCATGCACATTCGTTTCGTGCTTACTGGCGACTCATCAGTAGGAGCCGGTATTACGCCCTTTAACCACTATATATTTGGTAGAAGAATGTGGAATAATAGGACGGTACAATCTCCTAGACGAATGTGTAAACCTGTAATAGTGAAGCTAACATAATCTGAAGTCAACGACAATACGACTTCAATGCTAACTCACACTATATAATATATATACCGAGTCTGTAAAGGATACTAACACTATGGCTATTGTGTTAGTAACTGATACCTTTTTGAAATCGATGAGTACCGGATACTAACACTATGGTTTCCGAGTCGGTACATGATACCAACCTGATGGATATAAATTTATGCTAAAGTTCACCCAAATTGAGAATTACAACAATTTCCGAACACCTGTTACTCCAGTTAAACCATACACTCTGGCCTTCATCGATATCAGTTATCACATTTCGCGGTAAGCATGACATCATTCAATTCAATATATTACAGTTAAATACTGTTTGTTGCGATGAACTAATATATATGCAAGTATGTATTAGGTTTTGCGAACCTAGTAACAAATTAGTTAAGTTGTGACCAGCAGGATAAACCAAAGGCAGTATGAACGGAAAGTATAATCTCATAACACATTCGTTTCGTGCTTAGTGGCGACTCATCAGTAGGAGCCGGTATTACGCCCTTTAACCACTATATATTTGGTAGAAGAATGTGGAATATTAGGACGGTACAATCTCCTAGACGAATGTGTAAAGCTGTAATATTGAAGCTAACATAATCTAAAGTCAACGACAATACGACTTCAATGCTAACTCACACTATATAATATATATACCGAGTCTGTAAAGGATACTAACACTATGGCTATTGTGTTGGTAACTGATACCTTTTTTGAAATCGATGAGTACCGGATACTAACACTATGGTTTCAGAGTCGGTACATGATACCAACCTGGTGGATATAAATTTATGCTAAAGTGCACTCAAATTGAGAATTACAACAATTTCCGAACACCTGTTACTCCAGTTAAACCATACACTCTGGCCTTCATCGATATCAGTTATCCTTCTGGTCACAACTGAACTAATTTGTTACTAGGTTCGCAACATCTAATAAATACTTGCATATATAATAGTTCTTCGCAACAAACAGTATTTAACTGTAATATATTGAATTGAATGATGACATGCTTACCACGCAATGTGATAACTGATATCGATGAAGGCCAGAGTGTATGGTTTAACTGGAGTAACAGGTGTTCGGAAATTGTTGTAATTCTCAATTTGGGTGAACTTTAGCATAAATTTATATCCATCGGGTTGGTATCATGTACCGACTCGGAAACCATAGTGTTAGTATCCGGTACTCATCGATTTTAAAAAAGGTATCAGTTACTATCACAATAGCCATAGTGTTAGTATCCTTTACAGACTCGGTATATATATTATATAGTGTGAGTTAGCATTGAAGTCGTATTGTCGTTGACTTTAGATTATGTTAGCTTCACTATTACAGGTTTACACATTCTTCTAGGAGATTGTACCGTCCTATTATTCCACATTCTTCTACCAAATATATAGTGGTTAAATGGCGTAATACCGGCTCCTACTGATGAGTCGCCAGTAAGCACGAAACGAATGTGCATGAGATTATACTTTCCGTTCATGCTGCCTTTGTTTTATCCTGCTGGTCACAAATGAACGTCAATAGTTTAGGAATTTTCTATTGGGCAGTTCGATTTATGCCAGAATGGTTTGCTCTTTAGATAAACTGTGAGTTGTCGCCTTAATGATAGATGGTTTTTAAAAATTATAAAAAAAATATTTTGAAATTTAAGTAAACATTGTTTTAATATTTTTTACTGATATCACGCCCAGTTATAAAAATTTCAACGAGCCATACAGAAACGTAGAAAATTTGTGAATATCGATGTGATTTAACTGAAAATATTTTAAAATAAGAAGTCAATAAGAACTACTTGACTCAATAATATATCCTTAGTCTATTCGGTATATTTTTAACTTGATCTATACCAGCTAACAAATATGTTACATTTTCTCGGAGAATTATGATCGTTTTTCGTAAGGCTTTAAAGCAATTTTCTGTATTGCCTTTATGAAATAAGTTAAACTACTGAGAGTGTATATCCCGCGTTCTGCAACTTATCAAAATTTCAGTCCTCTCTTTCAAATATCTTGTTGTGATCGATTTCGACAATTTCCAATAGTAGTAAAAGTACTAAAAAGGATCGTGTTTTCGTCATCATTTTAGTAGAGCTACATATCGAATATTGTACACCATCTCGCAAAATTATGTTCAGTTCTTGACATTTCGGTAGATAGCAGAAAAAGGAACCCAAATTAAACTAGATTCTCGAATATTGGTGCAATAAAATATCACCGAATAATTCTAACTAAGAAATCAATAAAAAGGGCGTTTCTTTGAAGAATGTCTAAAATGACAACCGTTTAAAGAAGTACGTTTCCATTTTATAGAACCTGAAAATCAATTGTTCTACCTGTGGTCGCAAGAGTGCAGCTAGACATAGCACTGACAGTTTCACTAATGACAAAATAAAGAATTTCTATCTATCTATCTATCTATCTATCTATCTATCCTATATATATATATATGTGTGTATATATATATATATGTGTGTATATATGTATATATATATATATATATATATATATATATATATATATATATATATATATAATAAAATACTACGTGTAACTGTAATTGTGTAGAAATACGGCCAGATATAACAATAATTACCTTGAATAATTGGCGCTAAAATATAGATTAAACGAACAACGGTTGTGCGGGCGATGTTGAGAATTATTTAAAGCAATGTTGTGATCTTGATATAAATGCCAGTCTCATTATATTTATGCATTTTTCATTAGAAACGAAGCACTTTATAATGTAGAAGAGGAAATTCATCCAATCGACGCGTTTTATCCTTATTGGGAACACTTTACGTAATGTCCGCGGCAAACTAGCAGTATTATATGCATTTAAATAGTGCATTTTTATTTCAGTAGCGTTGTCCAATGGGAATCCAGCTTTAAGGAAGCATGTTATATTGAAGACGGTAATGTCCCCGTTAATAATAAAACAGTGTGTTTCCTATGAACGTACATTGTTTTATAATAAATCTTATGATCAAGATTTATATACATAGGCTATATGTACAGACGGGTTGATGTGAAATTGATTCTAAATCCTGATAAAAACATTTTGAAATCATGTTTGCGGTGTCGAGATAAGCACCAAGCCAGTTGTGTCTAACTATGATATATGAGTATGACGAATAATGTGACTTACGGTACTCAAACCCAAATTCGTATATAAATTATGAAAAATCAAATATGTGGCACTTACCTAATGTAATCTCGTGAACATTATATTTGTCTGAAAACTTAGAAAATCGAAACTACTCAGTATATGCAAATGTTCGTGTGACTGGCAGAAGTTTCTTTATGTTGCCGAAATATTGAGTTACAAAAGAATTTGTACTTTTCTCCAGCTGGCAAACTTTATTTTAAAATATTGTTTTTACCACCCACGAAATCATTGATTATTCGAAGCCTTAGTCTGCTTGTCTTGATCCCTTCATGGAAAACTGTTAATCAGTCGCATTAACTTACTTAGACGAACTTTAAATTTAACACAAGACCTTATACTTCAGTAGATATGTCAGACATGTGGACATGTCGGCTAAATTGTGATAAAACGATCTCAGGGGCAACAGAAAGCACCATTCACAAAAGTACTAATCTTGGTTGAGTTGGCTGAATATATCGAAGCAATCAATTGATGATTGTCAGCGTGTTCTAATATAAAAACGAATAAGGCTTTAATGTGATTCTAAATAAATATTTTTTTTATCAACAAGAAAATATATGCACCGTAAATGAAGCAAGCCTAAAATGTTTAGAAAATTTATTTCTGCTTTTAATTAAATAAATTAAGCAATATATGTTTTACACAGGTGAATAAAGAGCAGTGAAATTTTTGGATGACGAAAATTTATTTAAGCTTTTTAATTGCTTCTGAATGTAATTTTAGAAATTTACTTATTTAGCAATATGTAAGTAATGTTACTATAAAAATGTGTAATACGTGTAAATATCTGTGATGTAGAAGATGAAAGAAGCTAGGTTTCAAAAATTTCATCATTGGTTCTGCGGTTTGAAAGTTGGAAAATAATGATATTTAAACTCTGAATTTACGTGAGGGAACAAAATTAGCCAAATTTAAAATAATGGAGAGAGAAAAATTTACTAAATTGCACAAAATTCCTGTCCAGAAACAATTTAAGAATTGTAGTGGTTGTGAGCCATTCAACAAAACGCCAAGGGAAAGCATTTGGAGATTATAATAATGACCTGAACTGGTGTATCAATAACATTCCTGTTTGCGTTGTATCATATATATATATATATATATATATATATATATATATATATATATATATATATATATATAGCATGGCATCATTTATGAAGTCCCATCTTAAAGGCTTTTTTATTTATACATTTATAACACTATTTTAGTACAGCATTACAATTTATTCGTGGATATTTTCTTAAATTAAGAGCAGTGTTCATTTAAGTTAATCAATTCACTCATTTAGAATAAGGATTTTTGTTTTATTGTACACACAGGAAATCAAGCTAAATTTTTGGTTACAGCAGAGCGCTGATCTTCGTCTGTTGTCAGTGCCTCTTTATATATTGTTAGCCAAACACAAAAACAGATGATTTTCTATACAGTGTTCTGACGTGACACAATTAACTGCTACTAGATAAAATAAACACTCATTTGTTGCGTCATATTTAGCTTGCGTTGTTTCACTTACACAATTTAACTTTACCTGCATTATTTAACAAATGACAGTTTTTCTCATAATTTTCCGTTTCATATAGTGCATCCATATTTTCTGTACTATAACCAATTCAATCTGACACAAAGCACAATAATTTCCTGACACAATCGCCAAACTATCAGCATTCATAGCCGGGGTGTCTACAAGGTTGTCAATACTTCCAACAAGCCTTGCCTAGTCTCTAGGCTACTTCCTATTATTACTTATGTCCGCATTACTGTGTATTTACATAAATATTCTGAAAAAATAGAAAAAATTATTGTGCAAAAAAGCATATTGTACATGTTTTAACGGTGTCTCATTTAAACGTACTCATAATTGTCGTGAAAAATTATACTGATGAACAAAATGTCTTCAATGATTACGATGCAGAAAATATTCCTGGACTTCTTTAAATCGTTTTGCGAGCTTGAAGTAAACACCAATCCCATTGTATTTAACCAGTCGTCGAACAACATAACAAAACTACCGCCAGCCAAAACGCACTGACGCGTTTCGACCTTCCATGATCATCATCAGAGTACGACGGCAAACTGATTATCGAGTATCAAACCGAATTGAATATATATGGAAATCAAATTTAGATATGCGGCTCTCACCTCTAGCAGTCTCGCATACATTGAACTTGACTGTAAATGTCGGCTGCACAATTTCTATGCAGTCACGAACATTAACTGTTTGCAGCTTTCGCCACATATACATATATAGGCAATACAATTTAACAATAATTGATTGCGCGGGTGGTGGTAACAATTCATTAAATCAACGACGAATGGTTAAATACAACGGGATTGGTGTTTACTTCAAGCTCGCAAACTTGATTTAAAGAATTGTTACCACCACCCGCGCAAACAATTATTGTTATATTCATGGACTGTACGAGGCAGCAAAGTATTAGAAATAGTCTGTTAAGTATTGTGGGTGAAGTTAAATTATGCATGTGATAAAATGCAAGCTCCAGAAAATTCTTGAATGTTTTACGCAGTAGTGGTCAATTGCGTCACGTCAGAACAGTGTGCATCAAGTCATATCTCGTATGTTATTGCTAACGCTATAAAGAAACACTGGCAACAGACAAAGGTCAGCGCTCTGCTATAACCAAACATTTAGCTGTCTGACTGTGTTCAATAAAATGAAAAGCATCATTCGAGATGAATTAATTAATTGACCTAAAGGAATATTGTTCTTTTCTTTAAATCAAGTTTGCCAGCTTGAAGTAAGCACCAATCCCACTGTATTTAACCAGTCGTCAAACAACAGCAAAACTACCGCCTGTCGCACGCACTAATGGGTTTCGACCTACCATGATCATCATCAGAGTACGACAACAAAATTTTGATTGTTTAATTGTATTACCTATTTATATATGTGGTGAAAGCTGCAAAAAGTTAATGTTCGCAACTGCATAGAAATTGTGCACCCGACATTTCCAGTCAAGTGCAATATATGCGAGACTAATAGAGATGAGAACGGCATATCTAACTTTGTTTTTCAAATATATTCATTGCGGTTTAATCCTCTCTAGTCAATTTGCCGTCGTAATCTGATGATGATCATGGCAGGTGGAAACGCATCAGTGCGTGCGACTGGCGGTAGGTCTACTATTATGTTCGAAGACTGGTTAAAAACAACGGGATTGGTGTTTACTTCAAGCTCGCAAACTTGATTTAAATAATTGTTACGACCACCCGCGCAATCATTGATTGTTTAACGGTTCTTAACTTTACAAAATACCCACGTATAAACTGTAATGCTACACTAAAATCTAGTGCTAAAATGTAGAAATAAAAATGTCTCTAAAAGGAAACAAAACGTGCCATGTTAAATATATATAATCTAAATATTAAAGGAAATTAAAGCGTTAGATTTTCTATTTTTCTGAAAATATCGACTGGGCAATCCACGGTAGTTAACGTGACTATGTTATTAAGCAAAAACTAATTCTAATTCTTTTAAATCGCCAAGTAGTTTAAGCGAATTCCGTTGCGGAAGAAAATTTAAGATATAATTATTGTATAGGTTTACTATACAAAAGTTACAATCATTTTAAAATGGATTCTGGTGTTCACTGGTGGTACAATTTTTAACCTTTTAGTCATGTACTGTGGTACATCTGAAATCTAAAGTAGGCAGGGATTAGTTTATAGCCTAATGAAACCTTGAAACTAAAAAGCTAATTTTTCTACTTGACAAGAATCGCAATTATGTATTTGTATGGCTTGCATCAACTACAATGGCAAACCTTTGTATATATATATATATATATATATATATATATATATATATATATATATATATATATATGTATATATATCGTTACAAGTTGCACAAATTTATAAACTATGAGAAAAAGGAACCGTAATCCATGGAATAACATTTATTGATAAATCTTATCTCTTCCAGTATCTACAGCCATTATTCTGAATTCGTTAATATTTTCGGTCATCCAGTCCCTATTGTAAATTTTTCGTAACCAATCTTTACCACCACCCTGCTGCCCAGTGGTTAGAGTCGCAGATGCCCAAGCAGACGTGTCCAGGTTCGAACCCTGTCCGCGGCAAATTCTGTCCAATAAGGACGACACCGGTCTACTGGATGAATTGATTTTCTACACTATACACTACTTAGTTTTTACTGACAAATGTATGTACATAATAGGTCAGGTGTTTTTATCATGAACGCAACCTTGATTAAAAGTATATTTTATCACCGCCCGCGCAACCAAAGTTCGTTTAACAGAAAATATCCAAATAGGAACATGGTACTTCCATATATTTTTCACAGTGCCATATACGCAACTGTCAGCAATTCTGGATAAATTTAATAGAAATTATTTATGCATATAGTTTTGCATTGAATAAAAATTCTATAATAAATCTTAGAATAACTTATTTACTGGCATGCGAGGCAAGCTTTTTTCAAACACAAGTACGCTAAATTATTTTCCAATTTCTTTTTTAGAGATAACAAATCACAATCGCAATATGTCAATGCTGGTGCAAATCAATTAATATATTTCGAAAATTATAACGTTGCTATTTTACTGTATTAATATATATATATATATATATATATATATATCATTTGAATTCACAATCTAGTATGATAGGGTTAAAAATCAAAGAAAGAATTATCCCGATATCTCTGCACATCAACACATTATGAATAAATATATCAATTAAATGTATATAGATCATTATTCATATAATGAGCAAACCAGTTTATTCTTTAAACAAAGTTTGCAAGTTTGACGTAAGCGACAACCCCACCGTATTTAATCAGTCTCCGGACGACATTGCAAAACAGACGTCAGTCACTGTTGTTCGACGACTGGTTAAATACAATGGGATTTGTGTTTACTTCAAGCTCGCAAACTTTATTTACAGAATTGTTAGCACCACCCGCGCAATCAATGGTTCTTTAATTTTAAAATCAGTTTATTATCTGAAACAGTACATATATGTAATTTATAATCTATTTTATTATATAAATTGAAATTCATGTCATATAGATACCAATTTTATGGAAAAAAATGCCAGACTAACAGTTACTTTTGTATTATCATGCTGTAAATCATGCCAACTTCGTTTTGAGGGTAAGTAAACTTAGTTTGCTTTCATGTTTTTCCAAACAGCATACCAACGTTTTCACAGTCCAAAGTTGTTCCTTACACAGATGGGATCAGTTTTCCTTCAGTGGATAAACTGTAGCAGCTACCAGAGCTAGATGAAAACAAAAAGTGACACCTGATTGCGTAAATTTTGTTTAAAAATCATAGAAAGATGCGTTCAGCATTTTCTTACTGTACACCAGTTAAAACTGTTTCAATCCCAACTTATATGATTAGCCAAAATTTGTGCCTACTATGGGCAAAATTTTCGTTGATACTATGTGAATATCCCACCAGACCTAGGAAATAATTTCAGGAATTGTGCACCGTATCAATTTCGCCGTTGAAACTACTTTGATATATATATATATATATATATATATATATATATATATATAGAGAGAGAGAGAGAGAAATAAAATAAATAAATAAAAAATAAAATAAATAAATAAAATAAATAATAATATTGAGAAATAATGGCTATCCGGACTGGTTCATCGAATACAACTTGAGGCAACGCAACAAAATCGAGGCCAATTTGGAGGAAAACAAAACTCCCCAGATAGTAACCTTAGTGTTCCCTTTGGAGGTGATCTTCCAGCGGAAATCTTCAAACGAAAATTAATTCGAGCGACTAAAGCACAGTTTCCATCAATACATGTGAGAGTGGTGTTCAACACAACGAAACTGATGCGCACGAATGAAAAAGATAGCCTCTCTGTGACGTCAACACCTTTGTCTGTACACAAATTTCAATGTACCTGCAACGCTCAGTACATCGGCAGATCAAAAAAGAGGCTCGAAACTAGAATAAATCAGCATCTCCCTCAAAAACTATTAAAGAGGGGTGCAGCTCCTGCACAAAAATCAGCAATTTGCGAGCATGTACTACTCACAGGTCATGCTGTTAATAGTAACAATTTTTCAGTTCTCTACAAGACAAAAACAGAGAAAATGCTTCTGGCTTTTGAAGCTATTGCAATTAATAAGCTGAAGCCCTGCTTAAACGTGCAGAAAATAATTCAAAAGAAATTAAATTGGACTGGAACAAAGACATAACCGACATGCCTTTAAAAATAGCCAACGCTTCGCAAAATACGACACATACATCAATTACGGACACAATTACAATGAAAGCGATGACACACCAAATGACGTTACGCAAAAGGAGTGGTCTAAATTGCGCAAAAGTAGTGGTCTAAATTGCGCAAAGCAAAGGCTAGCATAACGAAGAGGAGATTGATTACAACACATGTACAGTGGGATTGGATGAACGAATATACTAACGAATCCAGAACAATGGCTGTGGATACTGATAGAAATAAGATTTATTAATAAATGTTATTCAATGGAGTACGTTGTTTTGTTCTTATATATATATATATATATATATATATATATATATATATATATATATATATATATATATATATATATATATATATATAGGAAGAAATAAAACATTAAAACAAAGCGGATAATAGCCATTAATTTCAGTGCAGAAACCATGAAAATCTTCCATTTATATACTTTCTTCTGGAAATGCAGAATGTATATAATGAAAAGTAACAAAAAGCAGAAATTTAGTAATCTCGGGAAATAATAACCATTATCCACTGATAATAATATATTTTCTTCCTAATTATAAATATACTGTGTAACCTTAAAAGAAATGGACATTATAAATATATATATATATATATATATATATATATATATATATATATATATATATATATATATAAAGCAGCTTGAACAGCGAAATTGATACGGTGCACAATTTACGAAATTATTTCCTAGGTCTGGTGGGATATCCCATGGTTTCAACGAAACTGTTTTCCATAATAAGCACAAGTTTTGGCTAATGATAAACTAGACGAAAAGCAAGAGTTCCGAATAATTCAATGATTTCAAGTAAAATTTACTTCCTATAGATGTGTCTTAACACGAATGGCTTTTATTGGACTGTTACCTCCCAGTGCGAATTTAAATCGGTGGTTAGTTTTGCCTGGTCTGGAACTATTAACAATTTCATTAACCACAAAATTATGCTAATTATTAACTAAATTAAAGAAACCGCATTATCGATCGGTGCTTCATAAATAAAATATATCATTTAAGTTATCGAATTTTTGCTGCTCATTTTGTATTTTAAGTATACGTTGACGGTAAGCATCAATAAATTAAAAGGAACTAATATCTAAATATTTGTTCGTTGTTATGGATACTACAGAGTTGCGGGGGTTAGGTATTAAAATGATATCTCAATTAATTTATACGGCTCATTCGGCTTTTGAAGGGAAAACATTTATTAGATGATATTTGAATTTATAGCAAGAACAGAAGACATGATAATGTAGGGCAAGTTTATTTTGTTTTTCTTCGCCAATATAGTTCAATTTTTATCGAATGAATAACACATGGTATTCATGATAACATCAAAATCATTACAGCTCCATATAGCTTTGACGCGTGTAAATTTTCTGTTTTCGCATGTGTCTAAAACGAATAATACGAATAATACTTTAAGACCAAAAGAAAGACAAAAGCCCCTGCTTGTTAATGAAAGACAAAAGACGCTTGGATATGCACACGGCTACTTTAAATAAACGTGTTTGTTTTTTCAGTTATGTTCAGTATGTTGTACAACAAAGATAAAAAAGTTCAAATTGCATAAAGTTTGACTAATACGCTAATAATTAATAAACGACCAACGATTTAGTGCTTAAATGCTATAAATTGCCACATTAAAATTCCGCATAATTTATTTAATCAAGCGAACAAAGAGGTTAGCTGTGCTTAGACTGATTTGATTCGCCATATAATTTTTGGCACCTCGTCACAGTATAGGCAATAAATTTGTATGCCCTACATTGAAACTAGCCACCTTTTATTGAATTCGATTATAAATATGAAAATTCTGACAAAATAATACATTTGTGCTGATAGTGCCATTTGAACGGTCAGTTGATACAAAATAGAACAGAACTTAACTTACAAATTAGAAAAAAAACTATTCTTCTTATCTACATGAAATTGAGCATATTTGATTTTGTTGCGATATTTACAGACATCTGATCAAATAATAAAAGAGAATTTTTTTCATTAAACTAGCCAAATATTTCCTGGGACCAATAATTAATTGAAGTAAATCGTTTAATGAAATATGTTCTATAATTTTAGATTTTGCTTTTTTGAGATCCAGCAAAAGAAATAAATACAATATTTTGGGTAATTTTACAGGAAACCCTTAAATATACAGTATAGTCTAAAAAGTCCGAACGTGTACTTGATATTATCTTGATTGGAATATTTTGTTCGTGAAATAGCATCTGACGGAAAACCACAGAGAGATTGAGTTAGCTCACGTGTTAAAATATTTAACAATAATAGCAATACACGTTCTAGGCAGCATACAGGAAATAATGAAATATTTTATTTAAGTAGTGAAGAGAAATTCATAGATCCACTCAATTTGCTCATCTTATTTGTTCATTCTGTCCATTTAATTAATCAAAGTCATTTGCGGCTGAATGAATCACAAATTTACCGCGTTTATTTTTGAGTGGGAGAATTTGTGTGAATGTGCAATTTTGTGCGTATGAGCCTATAACTTTATTCAGGATTACTCTCGTGTTACTGCATAATAATTACTTTCCATCTGGCAATAAGGTATTTCGAAATTGTCATTGTATAATGTTAGCATGCGATGTGCATTTATCAATAGCGGAGTTTCGAATTTACTACTAACATTACCAAATACATTAGTCAAAATAACCAATAACTGAAGTTACTTATTCTTTGTTGTGGAGACCTGACATATGTACACCTATTTATTTTGTGTTGCACATTATGGAAATAGAAAGAAGCGTGATTTAATCACAATAAAGAAAATAAATGCTCTCATGTTCACATACATTTCGTGCTTTTTGACGATTCGTCAGTGGTGGCAGGAATTATGTCACAAATGACTGCATTTGATCCTATTTAAATAAATTTGTTACTAGATACGCTATACGTAGTACATAATTGCATAATTATTAAGAAGTTGATTTTTGTAATTAGTATTATGGCAATGCGATTATTAGAATTGTTTTATCAAATTTACAAATAGTTCAGAATTTATTTTTTTGAATACGTCATATTTCCAATAAGAGAAATTAATAAATTAACTTTCGTTTAAAGAAACATAATATAAATGACTTCATTTAGGTGAACGCGGTTAGCGGGCTCATTAATGAAAATAACTCAAAAGACTTAGCAACAAATATTAAAATTTTTTAAAGTATTGTGTAGTATTCTAGTTAAAGCTAATGATCTAGAATAACGGAACATTAATGCTTTAATTCACACAAAAACGGACATATATATATATAAGAAAAGAAAGACTAATTGTTAGCATTAATGTAAAAGATTGGTTACTTTGATCAATTAATGTCTTTCTTGTGGATTACTATGGCAACAAACGCGCCAAACATTATGGTTTATGTACGCAAAAATCGAATCTCAATTGTTAGGTGCGGATACTGGTATAAAGCTTACGAACTAGAAAATCGAGAGCGAAAGTGGTTTTAATATAATGACATTACGTTTTCAGCGTTTATCGGGCTCATTAACGACAATTACTAAAACGATAAAGCACCAAATATTACAGAATTGTACGTTAAGTACCGCGTAGTACTCGTGTTTACGTAAATTTTAGCATTGTATAAATTGACCGTAATCTATTTTTATATGGCTTAAAACCAGGTAAAATTGTTTTGATAGGTATCACAATTGTCAGATAGGATCAATTACCTAATATATATATATATATATATATATATATATATATATATAATATATAATGTCTGTGTGTTTTACGTGTTACAAAAAATTCATAATATATAGAGGTAAATTATGTGAAAATATTTTGTCTAATGTCATCTAAATATTTTTCTAACTTAGGCAATAAAATATACATCGCCATAATTTCAAGCCACTGCATATCTTGTTTGGCTTTAAGATAAAACTCATAAATAATGAACAATTGAAATTGCGAAAAATACGGAAACTATAAGAATAAAAAAGGAGAAAAAATTAAAAGGCTTATGTCAAGGAAGACTGACGTAATTCAAATTAATAATAAATTTTTGCGAAATTCTGCTGACATACTACATATGTCATTACCATGACTGTTATGCTTGCGAAGAATTTTAAATTCGGCTGATGACTTTGAACAAACTGCTTGTTCGAAATGAATAAATCACAATTTATCATGGTATTATAATATTAATTCGTAAAACAAATTAAATAATGCATTTTAACAAAATCGTTCGTAAACAAAAAATAAATGTTCGATTTAATAGTTTGTCTAAAAGGGGCAACTTCTTCCAATTGTTTGCGTATTTAGAAAAAAATTATCTTTGTTTCTATACACTGAGGTATTATAATTTCTATGCAATCTCACAAAAAGTAAAAATCGCTGAGCGAAAATGTATCCTTTTTAGTCTTTGCCCAACCTGCAATACAGTTTCTTACAAATTGTTCAATTTAAGCTGAAAAATGATAGCTCTTCAATTAGCCACAAAACAATAATTTGAAAATTTTTTGTGGGCCTCCATTTAGTGTTGTATTTGTGATGCTCATTTGTATAAAACTATATCAGAAATATTTTTCTGGTTGGCGCAATTATTTCTAATCCCTTCTGCTGTTGAGTATAAGTTAAGATGAAACTCAAGGTCAATCTTTATCAGGGTTCATCTGCAGGAGGTTATTTATGTCCAGTATTATGTATGAAGATTATTAGAAATTTCCACGTTACCTGAATAGAATGAACAAATTTCATTCTTTTATATAATACAATAATTTTATGCATTTTTTAATCATCCATCTCTTCGCTTATTCATACAAATAAGCTGTAATGTGCATTGCTTCATATGGAAACTATATATATATATATATATATATATATATATATATATATATATATATATAAACGCATTAAAATACAAACAAAGTGTTTAGGACCTTCCAAAAATCCGTCTCATTGTATTGTAATTTCCGTATGCGTAGGTAGTTCAGAAATTTTTTTGTGCGCCAATTTTTTTGGCGACAAACTTATGACAAATGAAAATCAATAAAGAATGTAGTATGCATGTTTGTGTTTGTCCCCCTTTATTATGTATGTGATTCTTTATTGTTCAACTAGTCTCCATTTGAATAAGGAAAATAGCATTCTAAAACGTACTAAAGTTGTATTTAATTTGAAAGGACGTATAAGCTGGTCAAAAGGAAGTTTTCGAAAACATATTTACAGAGATACACGAAGAAAGATGCTTTAAAGCATATAACAGAGATAAGGAATGTTTACTCGAGTATGTAATAAAATGGCAGAGAAATTTCAAATTACCTTCAAGTGGAATGATCGATTTATGGAAAGTATACAAGCAGCATGGGAATACTTAAAAAAATAAAAAGATCAATTCAGATTAAATAAACAATTCATAACATTCTTATAATAATTTCTTCTTTGAAGTGTATAAATTACCACAAGGAATATATTTCAGAATTAAATTTATGATATTTGCATGGGGGAATTTTCGGCGTCTGTTTTTCAATATGTAAACACGTCCCTTCCTGTTGTTTCCGCTGTAGTCTTATGTGAGACAATTAATAGCACTCATAGGTCGGTAAAATTTTGATTCCTTTACATTTGCAGGTACACAGGTTGTATTTTGCTTTGATTGATGGGTTCTCAATAGTCCCGTCACTCTGAAGCCGTCCAATAAAAGATTGTCCGAAACTGCAGTCATACCCATTTTTCCGAATTGTTCCAAATTTCTCGGGAATTCATTTCCTGCCCCATTGCCATGGTTGACACCATTCTCATAAAAAACAACTTGTGGCAAATTTTTTATCCTCATTCAAGACAGATATATTTATATTTATTTTATTTCCTAATGTGTTTCTGTCTGCCCTTATATCCAGACTTACCTACTATCATTCTATACTCACTTGTACGCACGAAAAAACCTACACGAATACATGAAACCATCTACACACAAAAATGTGTACTCTAATCTAAATTGACATATATAGCCTAAATATAAACAAACGGTATGCATTGAAATACACGCCTATCCGTGTATTTTGTTCGTATGTTGCATTGAAAAAAAACTATAAGTTTATTTTTCTTCTTGTCTTCTTAGGTTTGTTTGTTTTGCTGAAGTTTACACTTTTAAAGATATCTTCATTATCACAGGATCCAGCATAGCGTAGTCTGAATAAGGCACGGTAAAGGTGATAACGGAGTGCGTGAGTGAAGATAACTTCTAAAAAGGCATTCGCATCGTAAAGAAATTCAAACAAAAATCTAAAGCTAAGTAAATTGCTAGCATTGTACAATATAATTACCGGTATCATCAAAATGTGGTATGCATAACCAAAAGCAGATTTAACAGTTGAAATTCACTGAAGTGATAATACGTTCAAAAAGGAATATACTAATTACAAAAGGGCATTATTTTCATCATCATGTGCTGTAAATCGACCATTACCTAAGGATATTATGGCTCCGCCACGCAATAATCCACCATGCAATCCAATATTTAACGTATTTAATTCGTGAGTTTTTAAGCTTCGTCCTTTCTCACACATTGCGCCGTTTCCAATGTCACTGGTAAGGCTTCCAGACGAACTTGAACCATTTTCACACTCGGCTACTACAATACCATTCTCTTCGCCTGTGGAGCTAATCTGAGCATACTGGCAAGAAGAAGAATTAGCATCATCAGGTGTTGATTCGGTTGAACTTGATTTTCCAACCCGATCAATGCAATTTCGCAGCATGCATCCTGTCCGATGACGTTCAAAGGCGTCCTTATTCAGAAACGTTCTTGAACAACCAGCACAACCGAATGGCTGGAAGCCATGCTCCTTTTCTAAATGGCGCTTTAGAGCTGTTGAGTACGAGAATTCAGCTTTGCAGTGGTCACACGAGTAGGGCCGCTCGTTGGTGTGAATCCGGCGATGTCGCGAGTAGTTACTTTGTTGAATGAATCCTTTGCCACATAGATCACAGCTTAAGCAACAAGTAAAAGAATAAAAGAGAGATGTTTTACAGAATAAAAGTTCAATTTAGTTTTACTACAATTTCTGAAAGAAAAAAACTTATCACACTGGACACTAATGAACATGTGATCATACTTGAAATGTTTATGATTTCGTAAAATTTTCCGCTTACGTTTGTCACCAAATTTTAAATCAATCTGCATTACAAACGAAAGTTATAAACACAAAGTTGGTGACAATTTCACTGCCAAATAAATCTTTCAATGTTTCTGAAATAAAATTATAACAATAAATTTTAAATATGATCAACAGTAACTTGTCTCTGAAAAATGAAAATTATTTATATCAAACACTAATAAAACTCGGAGTTTAAATTTTTATGCATTGAAAAATTATTTGAGTAGAGCGTTTAACAGTTTTTAAATGTCTTAAAAACTACACGTTCAATGTTTTCTGATTAACGATGGTTTTTTAATAATTTAATGTTAGAAAATCACATAAATTATTTGTTTATAAGAGAAATTTAAATTTTAACGTTTTATGAAAATGCTCATAGGTGTCATGGACGTCAGATTGCAGGCGCCAATCGGTCAGTCAATTAGCTCTCAATGAACACAATGAGAACGACTATTGGTTTCACAATAAATTATATTCTGAACACAAATGTGTTATGCACGTTTACACACTTGAAAATCGTTTTTATTCCAAAACAAGTTTTACATGAGTGTTAATCATATTTATCGAGGTAATCTCAATCGGTCCGAACCGAGGTCACTTTAGTTACCATTTACATGGGGTGAAGAACTGAAAGAAGTAAAAGTGACTGTTCTAGAAAAATGACCAAATTTACGAAAATGAGGACTATTTAAAATTAGTTTAGCAATACTTTCGAGATCAAAGTAAACATCCTGAAGATACGTGATTCAACTAGTTTCTTTCTGAGAAAGGCTTGATTGATTGATTATTGGTTTAGAGTTCATACTTAGCTTGGTTGATTCGATATTTGATTACATCGAACAGTCGACTTAACTTTTCATGTATTTCGTATGTATTTTTGAACTGAGGATGGGATAATTAGTCCATAATTGTAGGGACGTTAGTATAAATGGCTCAGCATTGACTGAAATCATGTAAGATGCCTACATTAAAAAGCGAATGTTAATTATGAGACCATTAGCCTGCCTACCAAAATTTTGAACATTTGCTCACACTTGTACCTGATCTGGGCTATACGTTGAATCCGAAGCGGAAACATGACTGCGTATAAAAGCTCGCTCAATAACGCTTAATACATTTATTAATGCCCTGATTTAGCAAACCGTGTTCAAAAGTTATTTTAATTGTGTTTAACATAATTATCGTTTAAAAGTGAATAAATTAAAAACTAGTCGCACTTAACAATTTAAAAAAATGACTTTCGAGGTATTCATTTAAAAAGATGGAATGAATTGATTTTATACACTACAATACTTAAAACTGACAAATGTTTATACATAATGGGTCAGGTGTTTATATCAAGATAGGAACTTTGATTAAAGTAATTATTATTACTACCTACGAAACCAATGTTGATTTAATTAAAGAAATGTTCAAATCACTAGCACTCCCCATGTAGTGTAATGTCTGTTCTATAATGACAGATTTGAGATGGTTAGTTGGAACTTATGGCTTAAAGAGATGCCATATAGATTCCACCTAACGGAAAGGCTAACCAAGAAACATTAGTTAGTATATAACTAAAAATTGTGTGTAGTATGTTGAAGGGTTGTGCAGTGATTAGATCACCAGATTCAGAAGCAGGCGTGCTCAGATTTGTGCCCTGTCCGCGACAAATTCTGGACAGTACGTGATGAGTCTCTAATAAGGACGAAACCGATCTACTGGATGAATTGTCTTTTTAACACAATACAAGTCAGTTTATAATGACAAATGACTGTACATAGTGGAACAGGTGTTTATATCAAGGTCGCAATCTTGAATTTAGCAATTGTTATCAGCGCACGCGTAACCAATGTTCACTTATTTATGTGTAGATTTCTACGTATACACAAAGCGTCATCTCTATACATACACGGTGGTCAAATGCTACTATACATTGGCTAAGGTACAGAAGTGCGTTTCACTAATGAATATGAACTCGAATCTTCGTGCAAAAAACTAGTTCAACATAGTTACTTTTGTTTCCTTTACTTATCGAAATTTTTTTCTACTAGAAAAGTAAATTCAAAAATCGCTCAACACTAGAGTTTTCGCTGAGTTTAATTAATGTGTACATTAATGAAGAAGTGAGACAAAAAGGCTTTTTAGATTTAAATACTGTTTGTTTTAGATGTCAAAGGCATATATTTTGGTGTTAAAAAATGTCTGGCATGCAACTGCGTAATGCTGCTAACACTAATCGCTTAATCGCGCACAAAATAAGTTTAATTTATCTTTTGAAATCTAACATTAGTTTAACCAATTAAGCAATAATTAAACATGCGGGTGGTGATAAAATCTCTTTATATAAATTTTGTGAATTTAATACAAAACATAATCTCATTATGCACGCATTTTTCAGTATAAACAAAGCGTGGGATAAGGTGGCAAAAGTATTTCATCGAGTAGACCGTTTTAGCCTTTATTGCGAACTCGTCAATGACTGTCAAGAATTTTGTTGCGGACGGAGCTCGTATCGAGGCACATTTGCTGCGGCGTCTGTGATTCTAGCCACTACGTCACCCCGACGCACACGTCACAAAAGTTTCACTCATATATTAATTTTCGTTTCTAATTCGTATGTCCTTCAGGTGGAGCCTATGTAGAATCGCTTTAGACCTAAAGTTCCAATTAGCAAAACCATATCTGCAATTATAGAACAGGCACCACGCTACCTGGGAATATGGTATTGAATTGTAGAATAATAATTATGTTAAGATATCATACAGTACAATGGTTGTGATAATAGTTATTTAATTCAGGATTTTAAGCCCTATGTTAACACTAATCCCAACATATACGCATCTTTAAGTACTAAATAAGCATTATATGGTGAAAAATGACCGTCTTTGTCCTTAATAGGAAATCTTAAAGTACAATCTAAAAATTCGCTATTAACAGGGCTCTAACATTGGCCCATTTGCTTCGGAGTCTGTGACTGTATCCATTCCCCACCAAGACGCACACTACATACACATTTCAGTTGAATTCTTGCCTATGTGTTCCGTTAGCCATTCCTTCAATAGAGCCTACATGGAATCCTATTTGAATTAAAGTTGAAAATAGTCACCCGCAGCCTGTCATCACAGAACAGAAACCACCCTACCTGGGGATGTACTTTTGAATTAGAGGTTGCGCGAGTGGCCAGAAAATATTTCAAATCGATTTCAATAACTTCTTTCACCTCCTGGCCCCGCGCGACCAAAAATCGTTTATACATATAAATGTTCAGTCTGATACCACTTCACCAGATAGTGTGGTCTTTGTTCTATATTGACAGATTATGCGTGGTTTATTGGAATTTTTGGTCAAAAAGTTGCAATTTAGGATCTCCCTAAAGGAAAGGCTAATCAAGAAGCATTAGTTAGTATATCATTGATAATTGTGTGTAGTGTATGAAGACAGGACTCAATGGTTAGAGCAGCGGACTCTAAAGCAGACGTGCACAGGTTCACGCAATGTCCGCGGCAAATTCTTGACAGTTCCTAAAGTGTTTCCTATGAGGACGAAACCGGTCTACCGAATGAATTTCGTTTACTACATTAAGCTATGCTTAGCTTATTCTGACAAATGTACCTAAAATGGAATTTTTGATAATATCAAGCGCACAAACTTTATTTAAATAATTTCTGTAACGATATTAACTAAAAGTAAAAAATGAGTTGAACTCTTATTGCCTAAATCTAGCAGTTTATGAAAGAACAGATTTTATAATCAGGAAATCGATTAATTATTAGTACATTGTTTGCAAGACTATCAGATGTTAGCACCGAATATCATATTTTAGTTTACTTCTAAATGCATCGGCATTTTATATTCGCTGGTCAGTTTGCAGTCATGTTTTGGCGATGAACACGTATTGTCAAAACGCGTCCAAACGTGTAAATGACGTTAGTCTTTCTGTTGCGCAACTGGTTAGGTACAGTTGGATTTGTGCTTACATCAAGATCCCAATCAAGAATTAAATAAATATTATAATCACTCACGTAATAAATTATCACTTAATTTTACGGACATTTGTTTTTCTATGTTCCTTTCATACCACTTGATGAAATCAAAAAGAATTGTTTAATTAATACTGTTTATAAATCGAAACCAACAGTACCAAAGAGGATAAGCATTAATTAACATAGAATTAACATCACTTTACAATTTTTCATTTATATACATCCTGGGTTTTCATTTGATTATGTGGGTGGCAACTAATTAACAATAATGAAATGATGATCCACCGATACCTCACAATGAAAGATTAATATGGTAAGTTTAGTAGTCTCGAAATAAATGCCATTATACGTTTCTTTCGTTATTCCATGTGATTTTTCTTCCCAATACGAAATATACAGTAATAAGCACCAAACAATGGACATAATAAAGATCTATATATATATATATATATATATATACTCCATATATATACTCTCTCTCCACTATATATATATATATATGCATATAGAATGTAATATAAAATACTTGCTTTCAATCGAAATTGTACAGAATTATTATGTGTAAAAATATCTAAATTTGTCTTGCTCTAGATTTCTTAAGCACAGCGGCAAATGAGTAATTTTTTAAGAGAAAAACTGCACAGTTAGTAATGCGTTAAAGCTTATCGCATTATGCCTTATTAACATGATGAGAATTTTTATTTTTATTTAAAAATTAGATTGAATTATGGCTAATCTGGGAGAATTTGATAGGAATTAGATTGGATTATAGATGTAGTAATAATAAATAACATACTCAGAAGTTACGGCTACAATCCGGCGAGATGAAAAGTAGCCTTTTTATGGCTCTTGCAAGGATGCATTTATTAAGTATATGATATACCTCTTGTCTACTTACATGGCGGCTGAACATAAAAGCTATGTATAGTGACGCTTCATCGGATTTAAATCGCAAACTTTGGTAAAAAAGTGTCATTTGTATGGTTTGTAAGATGAATATTGTAAAGAATAAAATTTGACTTTAAACTTACAAGAATCGCATTTCTTTGGTGTGAATTTTGCGGTGTGTGGCAAAATTGCTAGCGTTACTGAACATTTTGTCACAGTGCTCGCATTTATACGGTGTTTCTCCGGTATGAATACGTACATGTGTATAGAATCCACTCACATGACGGAAATCTTTGCCGCATAGCTGAAAATCATATTTAAGGTATAAAAATTTAATGATATTAGACATTAGGTATTTTGAAACTAGTGAAATTTGGTTAAAAAAGGATAAGAAGGATGTGTCAAATTCTGCAAGCTAAAATGGATAATCTTATGTGCATATTAGTTTCAAGCTTATTGGTTACTCTGAAGTAGCAGGTGTTAATAATTGTTTGCTAATCTCAATTTTGTTGCAAAAAAACCATCTCTCAAAACCCTTGTGTGGAACCAATTTCATGTATGATGCATATTATTTATAATGAGTTAAATTTAAAGCCGCACTAGCGAAGGCAATAGGTAACCTTTTTATGTCAAGTTTGCGAGCTTGAAGTAAACACCAATACCACTGTATTGAACCTGTCGTCGAATAACATAGCAAAGCTAGGACTAGTTAAATGCAGTGGAATTTGTGTTTACTTCAAACTCACTGGTATTTAATTGTACCATTATCGCGCAATCATTGATTGTTTAATTTGTAATATATATATATATATTCATTAGCGCTTACATGTGCAAAACAAAAAAAATATCGAGAAAATTTTCTTTCGCATGAATCTTATAAATATCTACTCATGAACCTTTCTCCTTTATATAGTTGGAAAGCAAAACAAGATAGAAATACGTGAACAAAGCATAATTGTGAAAAATAGAAACCAATCAAATTGCGTGCGTCACAAACCAGTTCAAACTCAATGCTGTTTATTACGCCTTCCTAACACATAAATCCAGCTGCAATTGTTTATGGATAAGCAGTGCGGCCGGTTTATGTAGGGCACGCCCGGCGGGCGGGTTACCTTTTCCGCATCGCCGGGCCTACGTGGGACCCCCGAAATAACGTTTTGCTTTTCCGGTAGAGTAAATATTTGAGACCATGCGAAGAAAATTTTCTTATATCTAATAAAATTTCTTTTTTGTTTTTACTACATAAAAATTTTAATAATTATATTAAAGTTCACTATTTCAAAAGAATATATATATATATATATATATATATATATATATATATATATATATGGCAACAGCAGCAAAAAATTTACTTTCGTGACTGCATAGAAATGGTACAGTCCATATTTCCAGTCAAGTGCAATGTACGCTAGATTACTAGAGGTGAGAAGCCGCATATCTAATTTTGCTTTCCATAGATATGCATTTAGGTTCGATCCTTGCTAGTCAGTTTTCCGTCCTAATCTGACAATGATAATGATAGGTCGAAACGCGTCAGTATATGTGACTGACGTTAGTTTTGCTATGTTGTTCAACAACCGGTTAAATACAATGAGATTATGTTTACTTGAAGCACGCAAACTTGATTTTAAAAATTGCTACCACCACACGCGAAATCAATGATTGTTTAATTGTATCAGATAAATAGGTCTCCATTTCTGCTGGAATACACCTACTTCTAGACTGTTGTATCGCGAAACTGTCACATATTATTCGACGAATTTTATAACGGGTAATGGGCAGAGTGCCGGCAGCTACTGATGACTTGCTTTTAAGCACGAAATACTTGTGCTTATGAGATTAAATATTTTGAGGATGCTAAACTTGGTATATCATTCTGGTGCTATTTGAACAAATTTTTTACCAAGTATGCAATGTATAACATCTAATTGCATATCTAATGGCTCTCCACAAACAAGTAATATATATATATAGAAATATAATTCTATATAATTTTGAAAATAAACTATGAAATTTTGATTAAAATTGTTTTATAATTTTATTTCAGTTTTAAAATCTATATTGTAATTGACGTTTCTTATAGGCAATGTAATTGAACATTAGTTAGATATCGCAAAGTTCGACGCCATTTCCGGTAGAAATTAACTAGAATACCTCAAATTTTACTTATATAATTTTTAATAAGTCACTACGGTTTTGGCGAAAAAACAAAACCAAATCGAAAATAAATAGATGAGTTCACAAATGTAAAACTTTTTCGGTGCTTGCATTCCTGAGTAATATACATTCCAGCGGTGGAGGTAACAAATGTATCGAATGCAAAATTAGGCTGCACAATTCCCATGTAGGCACGTACACAACGTTTTTGAAGCTTTCATCACAACCATAGATAATAAATATATATTGGTGATGATACAAATTCTTTAAATCAAGTTAGCCTGCTTGAGAAAAAACACTAATACGTTTGTATCTAACCAGTAGCACATCAGGTCGAGGCTAACATCGATAATATATAATGACGCATGCCAACATTCCACGATCGTAATTCGAGCACGTTAGCAACCTAAATTATGACGATCCGATTACAAATCGCATGTAGCTAAAGTTTAAATAAAATTAGAAGCCACAAAGTATTCTCCTCCATGACAAAGAATACTGAAAAGGATCAATTTTGCAGTAGTGCAGTATCAATGATAGCACAAAATTTATAACATTAAAGTATAGTTTGTACTAAAAACAGCGGATTCTTCATAATAAGTTATAGATGTGCTTCAATGGCTTTATTGTTGCACGTTAACAATTAAACGGTTCCTACTCTAAAGTTTATCCCCGTTTCAAGTTTCTAATTTAATTACATTTAACGACAACGCATCTAGGATAGTCAGACTTCAAATGCACAAAACATTTATTACGAAGTATGGATATTAAAACGGTCATAATTTTAAAGTGTCGCTTTTGTTCTATCTTGTCAATTGATTAAATATAGAAATAAAATTCGAGAGCGAATTTTGTTTGAGAAGAATAAACGTTCCATATAAACATTACACCATAAAAGAATATATATTTTAAAAACGAAGAAACATAATTTAATACATTTTCACATTGGGCTCGGAAAGCCCAATGGTTACGCTAATGTACAAACGAATTGTTATTGTGTGCAAAGTTCTGTATAACGTCGATTTCTAGAAATCTTTTTCGAAATAGCGAAGTTTACCAACACACTTAGCCGTAATAAAATTGAAAGACGTTATTAGACATGCCACGCTTTTCACTCAACAAAATACGTTAAGTTACTGACGTAAGTGTAACATTAATTTTGTTTTGCAGTTCAATCTTTCCACTACGCGCTTCGTTGCCTCGTAACCATTGTATTGTACACCGGCTTTTATCATCTGTACGAACATTCAAATCGGGTTTTACGCAGGGTACTATTTCACAATGCCTTAACTTAGCCTCTTTTAAATTTAATTGGCAGTAGCTGACCAAATATAAATATTGCACCGTCCATGTTTTTTTATAGATGACTGATTTGCACAATGTGCAATCACGTAGACTTTTAAATAACACATCAAGAAAACTCGAGTATCATCTTCTGATGCAATTCATTGAATTCATTTAGCAGTTCTTCGACGTGTGTACTGGTATCAGAGACCAAAAATATATTATTAATAAAACGTTTAAAGATCATACTCAATAAATCAGCATTTCTAGTTCCAGCATGCAAATAAATATATCGACCATGATAGTGGGCAAATACGAATTCATTTCTAGATCATCCTTCTGTCTGTATAGATGATCATTTAAAATGATTTGGATATCTGAACAACCCGCATTAATCATTTTTTTAACTACGCTTCACAGTTTAAAATTTGGAAAAGTATCCCGGATGCATTGACCTACAAGCTCAATATTTTCGTGAAAAGCGACATTAGTAAATAACTACCTCCCAACAGGCCACACATCCAGTGATTTAAAAACTTTCAATTTGTTTACCTTGGTATCAATTTCAATAGGACCATTCAAACTGTACTCAGAAAATTGATTTTTAACACGATTTCTTAGTTTAGTCAACCATTTGGTCAATTCACGCGTTGGCCTATTTTTCACTGAGAAAATTTGTCTCAACGGAATGCCACATCTGTGCGCCTTTGGTAGAGCACAAAATTTAGGTGTCTATATTCCACATGGCCTCAGTTGTTTGTTTTCAAAAAATGACGTCCGTTCATCTTGTAGAAAATACGATAGCTCCGGAAAAATCACCCACTTGTGCCAATTTGAAATTGTGGTCCTGAAAGAAAACCTTTTGCCTCAGAAACATACAATTTGCGACCCATGACGACCAAGCCAGACCCTTTGTCTGGCAGAAGAACCACACGATCACGAATTTGGATCAGTTCACGTAAAGCTGCCAGGTGTACTTTACTCAGCGTAGATTCCATTGACTTTTACAAAGTGCGATATTGGTGGCAAAATTTTACGAGCCTTAAACTAAACTAACATTCATTGTACCCTTCCTGTGTGCAAAAACAAAAAGAAATTTTATCAGATATAAGAGAATTTTCTTTCTCATGGTCTTCTCAAATATCTACTCATGAACATATCTTTATATATAAATTGGAAAACAAAACAAGATAGAAATATGTGAACAAAGAGAAGACCATGAGAAAGAAAATTTTCTTATATCTGATAAAATTTCTTTTTGTTTTTGCACACAGGAAGGGTACAATGAATTTTATTAAAGCTCGCATTTCAAAATAAACTAACATTGTCTGTGATCAATGTACGCTTTTAATTCAAATAACTGATTGACTAAGTGATTCAAGCTCTGCTTCAGTTGAAAATTGCTTTTCAATAAGCACGAGATTATACTTTCTATTCATGCTGTCTTTGGTTTATCCTTTTTTGTCATATTTTAACTAATTTGTTACTAGGTGCACAAAACCTAATACACAATTGCATATATATTAGTTGTCCGCCCAAAACAATATCTAACAGTTATATAATTGGAAGTAACAAACCTGTTCGGATTCGGTAGTTTGTTATGATATAAATACATTAAAGTTTCAATAGTTTCTTGTCTAGTTTTTCGACATGTTTGACATCTAAAATTTAGCAAACTGACGAAGTCTATTCAGAAGTTTATTCTAGTTATTTATAACTTATTTCATTTTTAGATAATTATGGTGTAATATTTAAGAAATATTTTCCGTAGTTGAGGCAAAATTCTCACTATGTTTGCATATGTGAACGGTGCCACAAATTTGAGAAAAGCTCGCGTTCCGAATAAAGTCCTCCTTCACCTGATTTACTTAGTGCAACTCGTTTATTTGAACAAAGAAATTTTGCTAAAAATGAAGGCTAATTACTGTGCATTATAAGATTAACTTACATCACAATGAAACGGTTTCTCGCCATTGTGCACGCGCATATGATTCTTCAGGTCGGTTCGATTAGCAAACGCGTAGTGACAAATTTCGCAAACAAATTTTCTTTCGGCGTGAATTTTTGTGTGCAACCGGAGGTAGGTCTCGGAGGCGAAATCTGCGTTGCAAACACCACAGGCAAACTGACGCGGTCCGTGAACCCGCTTAAAGTGATCTGACAAGCTTGACTGGCGACTAAGTAGTAGAAGGTAAAAAAAAACAAGGTCTACTTTATATTTACTAATTTGTTTGCTTCTGAAAATGTGCTATATGGAGCACTTAATTTAGCACAACGAAGGTTAAAATAGGTTTTGATTTATACGAATAGTAATGCTTGTTTAAATTATTGAAAGTTATCCCTTTTATGACGAATGAAAATTACCTTCTTCAAGTGCATTCAACACGATAAATAAACAACTGTTTATAGAATCAAGGTTGCCATCTTGATATAAACACCTGTTCTATTATATGCATACATTTTTCAATATAAACTAAGCATTTTGTAACGCAGAAAAGGCAATTCGTCCAGTAGACCGGTTTCGATCTAATTAGGAGCTCTCACATACTGTCCAGAATTTTCCGCAGACGGGGATTTCATACAATGCTTAGTTTATGCTGAAAATATCTGTATATAATGGGAGTGGTGTTTATGCCACGAACGCAACCTTGATCTAAATAATTGTTATTACCGTTCGCGCAATCAATGTTCGTTTAAAACCAGAACTTTGCTTTAGTAAACAGCGGTAACTGAAAATGTCCTAAAATAAAAATTGATTCATTTTTATATGGTAAATTATCGATTTTCAAAATATTTAATTTATGTTGAAATAATATATATTGTAAAAAAATATGCCATAGAACTGCAGTGCAGAGGTACAGTGGATAAAGTCATAGACTCTGAATAATGTGTACTCCAGTTCGATGTCCGGTCGAGGCAAACTCTGGAAAGAGTTTGTCAAGTTCAAAACTAGGGCGAAACCAGTCCACATGACAAACTGCGTTCATTATTGTAAGCAATGCTCAGTTTATACGGTTAAAATTTATTAAATCTAAATATTACCATATAACTTCAATTAACTATCAATGCCCAAGTTAGCATGGCGTCGATTATAAAATAGCAAATGAGGCGTGGCTAGCAGGATCTTTAATTTGAAGAAATACCAAATACGCTACACCCAATAGAAATGCTAACCAATACATAAGTTGGCATATAAAAATAAAATTGCCTGTTGTGTGTTGCAGGGCCTGCGCAGGAATATGAGTGCAAGAAACAAAAGCAAATGTGCTCCGGTTCAATTCCTGTTCGTGGCAAATTCGAGCAAATATTTGACGAGTTCCTATGAAGTGCAAACCTAGTCTACTTGATAATTTGCCTTTAATACATAAAGCAATGCTTGTTTTTTTACCTGAAAAGACATTATCTTCAAATCCTGTTATAAAACTTCACTATATGTATATATATATATATATATATATATATATATATATATATATATATAAGAATGCATCTACTCAAAGACCTTATTGCACTTCTCGCAATTGAGGGCTACTTTCGTATGTTGTGCAAGAATATGACGCCGCAGGCCAACATTTGTATTAAACACACGCAGACAACTAGTACACGCATAACAACTACGCGCTCCAGTTGTTGTGGAAGAAGCAATTGCTGAAATTGCGGTTTCATCAAGCGTGCTTATATTTGCACTGCTATTATCACTGGTACCAGTGCTTGGGCAGTCATTGATACTAGTCACGTTAACAGTTCCGATAAAACTGTAAGGCAAATTTACATTTATGCTTACATCTTCGTCTAAAATACTATTGCAAGTTTGCTGTCCATTGATTTTCTGGGAAGCTTCGTACAACATACTCAGAGGTGCAATATCCAATTTTAAATTTGTCCTGCTGTTGTTAGCTGCCGAGGGAGTTTGATAGTTGGATTGATTGATAGTGGTTAATTCATTTTTTTCCAGTTTATCATTGTCTTCAATCTTGATTTGGTTAGCGTCGGACTCCTGTAAGTCGTTGCCGAACATCTGTGTTGCAGTATCGAACCTGGCCGTCCCAATTGGTTGGCTAGGTATTGTTCTCGATAGCCCTGTCAAATCTGGTTTCACTTCTCCACTATCTTCTTTTCCAGTTGAATCTGCCTCATCTTGACAAATCGACAGATTATCAACTCCTTGGGCTTTCGTTGTTTGTTGCTCATCCAATATTTCACTGTCTTCTAGCTTCACCAGACCTCGCAATTTCTTCGCAGTGCAACTTAAATCTTCAATTTCAATGCAATTGGAAGCATCGTGTTCCGGCTGTCTGCGACGTTTGCCCCGTGATGGCTGACTGCACATTTCAAACTCAACAATTTCAGGCCTTTGCTCTTCATCTTGTTTAAGGACAGATGCGTCCAATTGGGCTTTTTGTTCGTGAACTTTTTGTGACAGCAAAAAATCGCTCGAATTATTCAACAGAATGCTGCACACTTGACTCATCGTTGTGGTGCTGTGAACTACTTCCTCCTCGAGCTTAATTCCAAACGAGTCCTTTAGGCTAGCGGTTTTACTGAAGTCAAGAGGACTGGTTTGTGCATCTGGATCATTTTTTGAACAGGGAGCAGTCACCATACATGTCGGCATGCCTATTTAAGATTAACAATAAAAAAATGACATCCAGTTTTATTTCACCATCAAAGTGCGATTTAATTCATAAAACTTATTTTCCACAATTCTGACCAAGTCAAAACGTACGAAACCCAGATTTGAATGGGTTAGAAAGCTTACTCTGCTTCGTATTGTCAAATTGGTCTGTGCGCATTTTGAGTACAAATGAGTTGCCGTTTAACATTTCTCACACGGCCTTAGACGCCCGGTTGGCGTGCCTGGGTCATGTGAAGCAAGCGGATTGTGCAATCTCTTTTTAATCAATTGCATTTTTAGCCAAATTCGTTTCAGAAAAAAGTTAGAAAGAACACGAATTTTACTTAAGAAATTCAAGGCTAGAGCACACATGCCCTTTCCAAAATTGAACAAAGGCTTGAATCGCCACCAAGAAACTACCGAGACCGATATAAGCTGCTACCTTTAATAACTTGATTTACGTCATACACCGATATGAGCTGCATATGGTAAGTGAACTTTAAACTTCTCATTCACTAACCCAATACTGTCATAGATTATATTCTTAATGCTTTGTTGCACGAATTCTTCTCGACGATATATATATATACGATTAATTTTCATTATTTTTGAGGATCTATTGAATGTGATGCAACTTCGCATGCGATACACCGCAATTACTTTTGAACACACTATCAGGTTACATATTTACGAAGTCCCTGCATAGGTATGAAGCCGCTCACCAGGAAAAAACTAGCTTCTTGCATAAAATTTGTAGAAATATTTTCACGAATTCCTGTTGCCATTGGTGTTGTTATAGCTGGCTTAAGTGTGCATATTGACTTTATACAGATATAAACCTATGACGAATTAAAAGTTTAATTGGAAGGTTTGTGAAAATATCCTCCAGTTCAACGTTGATTGATTATATTGGATGTCGATATTAATCTGTATAACAGTTGATTTCCTTATGAAATCTGTTAAAAATATATCCTTTTTAGCAATTTCAAATTCCATGTTGAACAGGAAAATATAATTTAAAATTTTTTGTCCAATATTTGATTTACGTCTTATCTGGATAAAATAGAATTTTTATTCCGAGAAACACCATTCACACTCACAGTTTATACTCAAATAA
Source organism: Eudiplozoon nipponicum (assembly GCA_029291075.1). Classification (NCBI taxonomy): domain Eukaryota; kingdom Metazoa; phylum Platyhelminthes; class Monogenea; order Mazocraeidea; family Diplozoidae; genus Eudiplozoon; species Eudiplozoon nipponicum. The sequence goes on from JAQBSW010001619.1 coordinate 33,837, forward strand.
CATGAAACATTGTTTTATATGTTTTAACCTAATAAGAAGTAAATCACCTGTCACTTATTGATTAATGCGATTCAAGAACTGTAGGCACGCGTTTATGTCGTCGCAACGGCATGGCTTGATACTCTTCTTTTTTCGTTTCATTAAGGTAAGGAATAAATAAGAAATTAGCCCCGAGCTGTAGGATACTATCGTATTTTATGACCCATTTAAAATTATTGCATAGCCGAAAACATAGTCACGGGGTTTGACAATCTTTTTCCAATGTAGGTGAAGATATTTCCTCGACAAACTTAAAGTAACAATTATTGATAAATTTAAACCACCGTGGCTGATTGGAACGAATATCCTTAAAAAAGAAAATATTCGTTTGATTTCTAGAGGATTCTTTGTTTGAATCCTTTAAAATATATATTATTGAATAGTGCGTAATTTAAGTTTCTGTATTCTGTAACTGTCTGGCTCAATTTTCTCTAGCAAATTTCATTTGCCATTTCATTTCTCAGTTCGGTTTTACAAATTTTGATCTTCACAATATGCTCATGTAACAACGAATTTCCGATTTCAGTTTTGCATATTGGCACCGTTAAGGTACAGTTAATTTAATTATTCTCTTTTCGAGTCTAATCTCTTTTCAGGTTAAATATTCGTGTGCAATGGTACATAATAAGTACTCAGTCTATTGCCTATTACTTGATTAATTAGTTCAATACATTTAGGTGTAATTAACATGGAGGCCAATCTTAAATTTAAGGACATTGATAGCATGGTACGAGGAGTTGTAAGCATGAACTTAATAGATATGGATGAGAAAACTGTCTTATCAAACTCCTTTGGGCACACTAAGACTGAATATGACTTGATTTCTATGGAGCTCTCAACAGCTAATAAGACTGAAGCCTCTACACCATTACTTTTTGGTTGTAATTTCTATTTTAAATGAAGCTTGCCCGATCTGGATTCCTTATTCGCACAGCGCTTAAGAACACACATTTTTATGAAATCACTCTTGTTTTGTATCTTCAGAAACGCGCGAAAAAATAAAATTAATAACAGAATTATTACGTGATTATAGCTAACGACATAAAAGTTGACTGTATAAACAGGAAAAATACTGGTGAAATACAATTTAAATAAACAGCAACATGTTAAATTTACACATTAATTGTTTCTGTATTTTTGAATTTGCTTTCGAAAAATGACTTAAATAATTCAAACAAAAACCTCTATCAATGGAATTTTATAAATGAATTCTATTTCTTAATATGATTAATTAAAATATCCGTTACAGATGAAAACATATATACGGCAGATCTGCATATTTTTTGTATGTCTCTTAATATGTTTGTGAAAATTGCGAATATTATAATAACATTAATATATATATGACTGCTATAAATTGTCCACAGTAGATTTTGTATACGAAACCAAATTAAGTTTCAATATATAATGTCCAGGAATAATAAAAAAATCGCCTTTTTAATCCGTGGAAGTAATTATTAATTTAACTAACCTACATACATAGCCGTTTTGTGAATAAGCAGCGTCTTCATAATGGCGTAATGAAGGAGGAGTTCCACAATAGGTTACACAATTTTAGAATATTTATGATTATATTAATTTCATCCATCAATAAATTTCCTTTTTAAAATGAAATTTCCATTTACTATTTTTTAATCAGACAAAGACATAAATATGACAAAATAAACACTGATTAAATTATGATTATCTTGACATGCTCATAAACAAGTTTAATTTACGTTTGAATACGTGTGCTACTGAGTTTAACTAGTACAAACGAGCAAATGCTTAAAATTTATATTATTGAAAAGTTCTGACTCGTTTAGACAAAATATAGGAGCGTTCTATCTATCAGGTGAATAATGTCGAAAATGGCTTAAGGTCATAACTAAACTTCCATTTTTTATTCTATTTAATCTAATTAGAATACAGAGGTTGAAATTCGATAAATATAAAGACATTCATTTAATGTAAAAATAAAATGTTTTTGTCCAGTAGTGATACTACAACGTAATAGAAATTCCACTTTATTAAACTTACTTAAAATAAGACATATGCTTCAAAATTTTGTGTAGCTCTGCAGTTCGGATTCCACGGATAAATACTCCAATTTAACCATGCACAATTACACACAATAATATGTGCATCTACACACGTAAACACACATACAAGCGCTTTTTGTATAAACTAAATGTTACTCAATGAAGAAAAGAATTTCATCGGTTAGAAGAGAGGTGCCATATTTTGGATGTTGGTCGAAAACGGTAATCGGGAGAATAAACTTCAAGAAAAACTTTCCAGAAACACGAGTTTGCCCTTCACAAACTTTTGTATTTAATGCACAACTTCGGTGGAACAGAAGACGAGATTCGAGACTATACCAAATTCCCCAGTTATGGTAATTCTAGTAGCTACTAATGAGTGCCTAATAAGGACATAACCAGTTTTTTTATAGTTAATTCAATGTTAAAATAAGTCATATTCTGCCAGTAAAAATTTACACACACATATACAAATATGTATAATGTCTATGTTCAGAGTATTTTTAGTCGTATATTTACAGAGCACTATTTTCAGTTTGCGAGTCTTGTTTGTAGCACGACTAATGTTTAGTCATTTTATTCTTGTATGTACAGAATACTATTTTCAATTTATTGATGCTCGTATTATTAGATTATGAATACTGCTCATATTTTTACATTAGGACATTTTTCTGGAAATGTCGTTTTCGTTTGTTCATATTATTGTGACCAATAATTTATACAAACGAAGACGACAGTTCTAGAAATATACAATTATGTACAAAAATGAGCAGTATTCATAATCTTACAATACGAAATTAAATAAATTGAAATTGGTATTCTGTACGTACAAGAATATAATGACTAAGCATTATTTGGGCTACAAACACGACTCGCAAACTGAAAATAGTGTTCTGAATAAAGGTACTCTGAACATAGCCATGCTACATATATACACACATACACGCATACATGCATACATGCATACATAAAAATATACGTACATCCATACATACATACAAGCACACATACATACATACATACATACATACATACATAGATACACACATACATACATACATACATACATACAGACATGCATACATACATACATACATACATACATACATACATACATACATACATACATACATACATACATACATACATACATACATCACATACATACATACATCCATACATACATACATACATACACATATGCATACATACATACATACATACACATATGCATACATACATACATACATACATACATACATACATACATACATACATACATACATACATACATACATACATACATACATACATGCATACATACATGCATACATACATGCATACATACATACATACATACATACATACATACATACATACATACATACATACATACATACATACATACATACATACATTACATACATACATACATACATACATACATACATACATACATACATACATACATACATACATACATACCACATACATACATACATACATACATACATACATACATACATACATACATACATACATACATACATACATACATACATACATACATACATACATACATTTATACATACATACATACATACATACATACATATATACATAAATACATACATACATACATATACACATACATAAATACATATATATATATATATATATATATACATCACTAAGTCAACACACTGCTCAATAATATTCTGGCGCGGCCACCATTTATAGGAGACCTTACAATATGTCGGTGGCGGGTGCCAAGTCTAACAGGCCTCCTCTAGCCAGAAAGTTGTTAGCAATCTAGTAAGTTTTTGCCTAGTCTGAAGGATACTTGTTATTGTTAATATATTCTACATATCGCTTTTTCTAATTATATACAAAGTCAGAACAGTAGTTATAATGAACACGTTATTAGGTGTTGCCGATTAAACGTGTTTGTTAGAGGCATGACAAAATGAAATTGAAGAACAAAGTGACTTCAATGATTATGACAAAGAAAAGATGGATGCGTTATATGAGATGGAAATTTGTGGGAAATAGACATTGATTTGTTAAATACTGTGGGTAAAGTGAAATTGTGCGCGTGATGAAAGACGCGCTAAATGGGACATGGAAAATGCTTACGCGTTTGATACAATAACAGTTAATTGTGCTATGTAAGAACACTCTATAAGTCACAAATTGTCTTATCAAGTTAATTGTGTCATGTGAGAGCACATTGTATAACAAGTCCTCGATTGTCTGTGTTTGTATTTTATCAAGTAACAGTTAATTGTGCCATGTCAGCACACTCAAGTCCTCAATTGTCTGTGTTTGTGTTTTATCAAGTAACAGTTAATTGTTTCATGTCAGCGCATTGCTCTAATAACAATTTATACTTGACTTAATGTGTGTGCAAATAAAACAAAATACTTAGTTAATTGATTAATCAAAATGAGCACTGTTCTTAGCTTAAAAAGTGACTACGAAAAAATTTAAATAATTCAGCAAAATATAGTTGTATAAATGTAGAATTAAAAAATGCCTCTAAGTTAGGTCTTAGGAAATTTTTACTTGCTACATCATTGGCCACTAAGTTTGACGTCGTCTAAGTCAAGCTACGTTAAACTCGTAGACGGGTTTTTGTTCTCGTTTCTTGTTTATATTCTGGAGTGCTTTCTGTCAAGTAACTTTGCTTTGGATATTTTGAAGTACCAGATGTTGGTTGACACGATGATGACACGTGTCCTTGATCGCTATCACATCTTGATAAATTTTGGGTCCGAATACGGAACTCAAATGCAGGTTTGAATCGATCAAAGTAAACTGGTATATGACTTATATTGTAGTCGATTGTATGAAAAATGTTTGTACTTCGCCTTATTATCGGGTGGGGCTCGGCATACCTTTGCTTCAAAGTGGACTGTACCGCGTCCACGCGTACATAAACTTGCTTACATGTGTACATGGCTTTGGAGGTGTAAGTAGACGAATGGCGTTATCTAGTGGGTTGGAAATTCAGACTGTTTAGAACACGCTGGAGTTGTCATATTGTGTTGCGTAGTCAGTCTGTTTGCACTGAAAGAATCTGTCATGTTAATGTTCGGAAAACTGTTAACCATTTCACGTACACATGAATGAGTCATTGCTTTTGAGTGAAAATTCTAGACGACCGTCACTACTTACAAAGGTATGTACAATTAAATTCGTAACCGGGTCTAACAAGGTACCTTTGGCTGTATAATCTATCAGTCCATACTTCGCAAAAAATAAGGAGTTCGCCGAGTTGACAGCGGACGACTTGCAGGTTTTCTGTGTGTTCATCTAAATATGATGTAATGCCGGCGCTATGATGAGTGACTGGTAACCTGCATACAATGTAATGAGAAACGGGGACCCTGCGAACGGTGAGATGAAGGACTGCTGGCGTCATGACGCGTTGTTTTATATAATTTAAAGACAATTCAGCTAAAGTGATTTCTACACAAAATATGTGAGCCATGTGTAGTAAGCTAGCTGCTGTATGATTAACTCATAGAATAATTCTAGCGCACACGCTGCCTTGAATTTGAGATGCGTGCATGTGGAACCACTCGCATGAGTAGAGCAATTCATCCTTGAGAAGTTGACAGACTTCAAGCGAATCAAGCCTGTGCGATCATGTTGAACGTTGGCACCAGCAAATCGTTTGCTTGACGATAAATTGATCCCGATGGAGCCTTTAATCTGCAGAGTTGTTTGTGAACCTAAATGACGTTAGTGCGCGTACAGATGCATTATTCTCATTCTGAATAAAGGAAGTTCTTTCAAGCTAATTCAAGTAAATTTTTATAGATTTCACGTAAATAATCCATTGACAGATGTGTGATTTTATTAGAACACACCGCAATTAAATCACTCGAAAAAATATATACCAAGCGACGATGAGTTCAAGGTTCGAGATAACATTCGGCAATAACCTAACGTACAAAACTAGCACACAACGCAATAGATCCTTGCGCGGTTGCCAATCTTACAGAGTTCAAAATAGGTAACGGGCGAGCAAACCTTATCTAGACTGAAGGTTACTTGCTATTGTTACACTAATCGACATCTTGATTTTTTATAAAAATTTCCCGAGAAAATCAGAACAGTAATTATGGCACACAAACGGTTATTAAGCACTTCATATGGTATTATTACTTAAACGTGTTTATTAGAGGCATGACTAAATGAATTTCATGAACAAATTAAAATCAAATATTACAACACAGAATAAATGGATGCATTAGGTGAGAGGGAAAATTCTGTGAAATAGAATTTATGGGATTGGTTAAATACTGTAGGCAAAGCCAAATTGTACTTCTGATTAGTTTGCGCTAATATATATATATATATATACTAACTCACTTTTTATAAAAACATCCATTTATATATAATGCAACACGCTATATATTATTTATATATAGATAAGCATGTAAGTAACTCACTATATATTTTTTATATATAGATAAGCATGTAAGCATCCATGTGGGTTCTTCCTACATCTTTAATATATATCTATATATCCATCATATATATATATATATACATATATACGTGTATACACCATATATATATAAAATGAATATCATACAAGCAACACTGTGAGTCCCTCAACGGATAAATTATATCAGTCAAAAGGCTTTTGATAATAATCTCCTACATATATCTTGTAAATATCTAAATAAGCATTTAAGCATCCATGTGAGTTCACCCCACATCATAAATGAATATTTAGAATCCTTCATATATATGTTGAAAGAATGTAAAGTATTATTATCGTTTTGACCGAATACGGAGTCTACACTAACTAAATCGCCTCTCCACCAAATACACAATAATACATATATCCTGTATAAATTAGTTCCTTCATCAAAATATCTGTGTCGAAATCATGTATATATGTATATAATAAATTAGTATTATTTTATATATATATATATATTTAAATTTTATTTACTTAATTATAATTATATATATATATATATATACTAACTCACTTCTTATAAAAACATCCATTTATATATAATTCAACACGTTATATATTATGTATATATAGATAAGCCTGTAAGTAACCCACTATATATTATTTATATATAGATAAGCATGTAAGCATCCATGTGGGTTCTTCCTACATCTTTAATATATATCTATATATCCATCATATATATATATATATATACATATATACGTGTATACACCATATATATATAATATGAATATCATACAAGCAACACTGTGAGTCCCTCAACGGATAAATTATATCAGTCAAAACGCTTTTGATAATAATCTCCTACATATATCTTGTGAATATCTAAATAAGCATTTAAGCAATCATGTGAGTTCACCCCACATCTTAAATGAATATTTAGTATCCTTCATATATATATATATGTCTCTGCGTAATATGTATGTATATATAACTATATACTTATATAGCACACTTGCCAGTTTTATAATGGCTCCGACTTTGTTGAATACCGAATTTGAGAAAATTATTGCGGCCCTTCAAAATTCCATAAAGTAGCTAAAGGAGGAGAACATCGCAATTAAAAATAAGATGTTTAAGCTGGAGTCGGATGTCAGTAAACAAGCAGAAAAATTAGATTTAGCGGAAAGGATAAACGAATACTTAAGCGCAAAAATTGATGATTTGATCGTGGCGTTAAACGAGAAGGTGGATAAATTAAAGATTGATGTTGTGCCATGGATTGAGCTAGCTGAAATAACAGTAAATGATGATACATCAACAAAAAACTGCACTTCAGGAGATGAAATATGAAATATATTATCCAATGAAGTTTCTGCTAGGATTGGAAAACAGAAGCAGTTAATATTATTTAATCTTAATGAAAATGCTGATCCGAAGGATGTTGAGAAGTTAAATGACTTAATCAAAGATACGACTGAGGCCGAAATAACGAAATGCTACAGAATTGGCAGGAAAACTGAACGACCAAGGCCGGTGGTGATAAAACTATCAAAGAGGCCGACAAGTGGAAGATATCAATAAGAAGAAAGAAGAATGTAATAACTTCCACAATATATTCATCTGCAGAGACAAGACCTTTCTCCAAAGGAAATTGTCAGCAGCGAAGAAGTTGAAGAAGAATTTAGACAATGGATCAAGTAATCTGAAACAAGTTACTATAAAGGATGTGTCAGTAGATTCTAAAATCACAAAAGACGGAGTATCAGTAGATTCTAAAATTAAAAAAAACGGAGTAGCACTAATGAATGTGGTGGACAGCAGACAGCTACGCACTATAGCTACAATACCCAACAAACGAATTATAAGGAAACCAAAAAAGTTAAACCAGTAACTATCGGAAACTGTAAAGATGAGTTTTGTTGTACATATTCTTTATTTTATGCTAATTGTAGAAGTGTTAAGAATAAAATTTTTTGCTGCGTGATTTTATAATAAGTAACAATTTTGACTTTATAATTTTAACTGAAACCTGGCTGAACAAAGATATTGAAAACTATGAATTTGACATTCCTCATTATTCTCTATTTAGGAAAGACAGATCCTTGGATAAAAGAGGTGGAGAAGTACTTATTTATAGTAAATCGATATTAAATGCGATAGTGTTACATACTAGTGAATATAATACTGTCATTGACTTTTTAAAGATACAAATTGATAACCTGATCTTAACTGCGGTTTACAGACCGCCGTATGCTAATACATATGATGATCAAATGTTTACCAATTCTTTTCAATTTATTTTGGACTGCCATAGTAATATTGTTGTGGTAGGAGATTTTAATAGGCTGCATGACTGTGAAATAATCAATCATTTTTCTAACCATGATATTAAGCAGATTATAAAGGAACCAACTAGAGGTTCGGAATGCTTAGATCATGTATATTTAGAAGTTGAAGCGTTGAACTCACACATTTATGATGTAGTAAATTACTTCAAAGAATTGGATCATAAACAAATCATTTTACAATGGAACCTTTCGAGTAGCAAAGCACAGAAACCTAATTTTGAAAGTGCGCACGTGCAATGTTCCAGAATCAACTGGAATCTTTTTAGAGAATTAAGCTTATCTATTGATTATGAATGTTTTTTTTATCATGAACAATGACGAATTTGTTTCTTCTGTTTCATTGTTATTATCTGATATGTTTAGGGCATCTACATTTACGGATGTTATACCCAAGAGATTAAATAGGAAGTTATGTAAGCTAAGAATCAAACGAGATAATATAATAAAATTTAGTCTTATCAATAGTATTAAAAAATGAGGTTAGAATTGATTGATAAAGAAATTAATTAATCACTGCTGATAATCCGTCAAAGATCAGAGAGAATTATTTTGGCAAAACTGAAGAACAATCCTAGACTAGGATACAAACTACTCACAGACAACAGTAAATATAAGGAAAAATGAAAGCTTATATTACCTTTGGGTAAAACTGAGTATGAATGTCTTTGTGAATTGGATGAAGTATTTGGCAAATTGTTATGTAATCCACAGAACGAAAGCAATTTCATTGATCTACCTTATCTTTCGGGAAACCAGGATCTAGGACTAGTTATTGACAGTGATGCAATGGTAGAATTAATGTTAAAAATAAAATTAAAAAAAACAAAAAGATCACCTTGGTATATCGATTGATAACCTACTTCAATTACCTTTAAATTTTATGAATGCGCTCTGCAATTTTATAAATAGAATTTTGAAGAATGGGAAATTACCAATTGATATATTAACGATAGTAGCTAAACCATTGCCAAAAGTAAGTAAGCCACAGTGCGCCAGTGATTATAGATTAATCTCTATTATCTCTTCGTTTTTGAAGATAATAGAACAATTGATACTAGATCATTTAGAACGTATGTTGCCGGCTGATTTTGATATGTGCCAACACGGCTTTATAAAAGACAGGTCGACAACTACTAATATTCTCTCTATGTGGAAACATGTAATTACATTAGATGAGAAAAAGTTATATGCATAAATTGTATTTATAGATATCTCAAAAGCTTTTGACTCTATATCTTTTGATGCTATTTTGAATGCGATTAATTTATTGAATATTGATCCGAATATTTTCAGATTACTTAGATACTATTTATATAATCGAAGAATGAGTATTCAAGTAAATGATTTGATTTCTAATTCGAAAAGGGTAACAAGTGGAGTTCCACAGGGTCAAGTTTGGAGCCAATTTTATTTAAAATTGTATTTGCACATTTGGAAACTAAAATCCCTAACGGTCGAGTTTGCAAATCCGATGATGATTTAAAAATAATCTTTCCAATTGATCCAAAAAATGTCGAATTCTCCAAAAATAATGTGATATTAGATTTGTATGATTTGAGTAGATATTTGATTACACTAGGGCTGAGAATAAACAGTAAAAAGACGAGAGCTTTAAAAATAGGTAACAGAACAGAATTTAATTATGTTTATTTTCATGATGCTGAGATTAGTGATGTTTTTGAGATTAAACTTATGCAAGAAATTAAGGATTTAGGCATAACTATTCATTGTACGGCTTCTGCTGAGAGACATATTGAAAGGATAGTAGGCAGTGCCAAGAACAGATGAGCACCAATAAATAGAAACATTTTATCGAGTGAAATAAAATATTAAATGTTTATAATATGGATTAGACCGATACTAGAATATGCTGCCGCTACTTGGAATCCCTTAACAAAGGGTCTATCTAATAAAATAGAAGCTGTACAAAGAAAAGTTGTGAAACAAATTAGTCCTATCTCCTGCACTATATACGCCACTAGATTACAGTTTGTATCACTGCATCCTTTATGGTTTCGGAGAATGTGCTATTGCATAAAAGCTTTCCATTCGAACCAGTGGACTGGTGCCTATATGAATCCAATAAGAAAGAGTCATGAAATTGGAACTAGATCTGGTCATTTTGCAATATCTCCACCATTGGTGGGGAATGTTGTGAGCAAGCTATTCTCCTTTTCAAAAATTTACAAAATTTATAACCAATTGCCAAAGGGGCTTAGAGAAACGCCTTCATCTAAGATGTCTTTTAAATTTTTATCTACTGAACTAGAAAAAGTGTTCAATCCTGCTGATATTTTTAATTTTGATTATGATAATACTTTCTCATGGTTAAATAAAAGACAGGATTAATTCTGTTTCAGAAACATAATTTCTCGAGATTCTATCTTCAAATTTTGTATTATTAAAACTGAAATATTATGCATTATATCATCTTGTTAATCAACAATGCATACAATCAATTATTAGTCATGGTTACCTTTTTTCTTACAAACTGTCATACTCGAATTATACCTTAAATTTTTCTAATTTTGATGAAGAATCTATCACTCTTTACAGCTGAACTTTCTGATGCTGATAAATTGTACAGTACAACTAATTGTTCATATATATGTGATGTGATTTAGTTTTTATATTGTACATTTTCTAATTTTATTATTTGATGGAACATGTGTGGTTTGAATCCAAATAAAGATATTCTATTCTATTCTATTCTATTCTATTATATATATATATATATATATATATATATATATATATATATATATATATATGTATATATATATGTCTCTGCGTAATATGTATGTATATATAACTATATACTTATTTATAATTATATATAACCACATCTTATAAAAACATCCATTTATATATACGTCCACACGTTGTATCTACGCATATATAGATAAGCATATAAGCAACCATGTAGGTTCTTCCCACATCTATTATAAATATCTATATATCCATCTTATATATACACGTGTTTGCACCATATAGAATATGAATAGCATATAAGCAACACTCTGAGTCTTTCAACGGATAAATTATATCAGTCAAGAAGTTTTTTTGTTAATATTTATATATCAAAGTTTATATATAGTCATATATTTATGCATATATATATATGTATATATATCTATAAGCAATTAAATGGGTTCGTTGAACCTACAATTCGCCCTAAGTGTATAGTATATTTACTTTGAATATAAATATATATATATATATATATATCATATCTACACGTCTACACCTCATATATATATATATGTATATATAAATATACATAATGTCTAATCTCAATCTACATAAGCAACCATTTGAGCCCTTCTCAACTTATATGTAAAATCTAATTATTCTTCTAGATATATACTGCGAATATCTAAATATGCATTTAAGCAGCCATGTGATTTCACCCGACATCTTATTTGAATATTTAGAAACATTCATATATATGTCTCTACGTAATAATTATATAAATATAGAAACACATATCAGTTAAGTATATTTAGATAAACATATAAGCAACAACGTGAGTTTCTCTCACATCTTATATAAATCGAAATGTTCATCATATATATATATATATATATATATATATATATATATATATATATATATATATATATAACTGTAACCAAATTACCTCTTTCTAACTTCATCTAATTTTTCCCCTTATTTTATCTCAGATGCATAGTCGCGGTCTCTTATTGGGATTTATTGTTAGATCTGATTCCTCCAATCTACGTTTCTTTCCATTCGAGAAGGCTTCATTAAATATTGGGCCTAATGATTTTTCTACACATGTCATATTCATGACGTTCATTCCTGATTTTATTTCAATTGATTCTCTATTCAACCTTGTTAATCTATTTTGGTTACATAGTGCAATCTGTTTGCAGCCATCCCAGTTTATCTGATGACCTGTCTCCATTGAGTGCCTGGCTAGATCTGATCTATGACTATGTCTGTATTTGCATGTAGTCTTATGTTCCCATCTACGTACCTTTATTAGGAAATATTGAATTACTCCCCTCTCTCTATAAGTTAATGGCAATCCGTTGTCCTTATTCTTTTACTTGATCGAGTTTCTGATTGTGATTCGTGCAACCTTCGTTTCCCACCATTAATAAATGATGTATTCGAAATTGGACCTAGTGATTTTCCGACAGCTTTTTCAATCATAATGTCATTTTACGATTTAATTTCGATAGATCTTCCAATAAATCTTGTAGAACAACTACGACCACAAATTGATATGCGTCTGCACCCCTCCCAATTAATTGTGTGCCCTGTCTTTATTGTGTGACGTGTAAGATCTAATCCATTAACGTGGCCATACTTACACGCGGCTTTATGCTCCACTCTTCTGTCCTTCATTGGGTGCATGATTTCATCCACATACATGAGTTTACCGTCGTTACATAGAATTTCATATGCTACTAATGTGTTTAATGGTTCTATTATCTCCTTTTGGTTGGGAAGTTTAGTGCCTACAATAGGATTCTATTTTCAAATAGTACGTATATTATTTCAATGCCACCATTTTAATTTTCCTACTTAGTTTGGTGTCAGGTATATCCATAACTCTACTATCCTTGATTTCACTTACTTACAATTATGATAGTTGCTTCAACTTACATTCTTATGTTAATTTTAACTGTCTCTCCTATTGAAACACTTTATCCTTAACTTATTTAATTATACCAACTCTTAATTATTTACTGTGAAATTTTTGCGCCCGGATGTTCACAGCATCTTGCTCTTTCCTTGCCGAGATAACACTCGTAATTGCTTCATGTAGGAAAGTAAGTGTAAAAATAGGTCTTACGTGTGTAAAGGGAAATTTCCATCTATTACTTTATTTTAACTTGAATGAGTGATACATGTGCCTCAATCTATATGTAACAAATTATTTCTCAGTCTTGAATAAACGCCCACACACATAAAAATACAGCCGTGGCTTACGATTAGCTAGTGAATCGTCAGATGTTGTAATTTCACTGGGTTGAGTGTACACGTGCAGTAGCTGTTTACTCCTCAATCCAAAATAAACGAGAACAAATACACACAGGCATGACGTACGATTATATATATGACATTTTCTTCGTGCGAATCAATGTTCTTGGAAATGACGATCTTCTTACGGTTCCATAGTATTCTTTTAAAAATCCCTCAATTAGTTATGGCAAACTGGAATTTTTGGACGTGTTTATGAAGCGAGACAGTGAAAATCGCACAGCTCTATTGACTTCGCCAAAACGGATTGCATCTGTTACTTATGCAAATACCTCTGTTTCTCTTGATAAATCACGCTTTTCAATTTTCTGTTATAAATTATTACAATATATTTTCTGATGATGTAGCTCCAAAATAACTGTATGTGCTGATGCATGCATGAATGTTTGAATGTGTGGCTGTATTTGGGCATTTAATAATACCCGTCGCAATATAAGACGCCATATTAATCGTAGTCTAAAAGTCGATCTCGAAAACGTTTGGACCATAAAGGCTGAAGAAATGGAAGTAGATTTCGCGTCAGGAAATAGTCGCTGTTTGTTCCAACTTATTCGCGCAACAGGTCCGAGAAAATTAAACATTAATGAAACTATAAATGATAGTAACAACAATATAATAACGGATAAAATAAGTATTATCAATGCCGCGTTTTGCGTACGCGGGTAATAGCTGTACACGGGCAGTTACACAAAGATCCGATTTGTCACTATTTCCAATTTTGTTTTGTCTTTGATCGGGTTGACTCATTTTTGCTTCAATTGGAAATGCGGTTCTATCACATCTTTGTTTACTGGCGACGTTTCGGTGCCTACTTTCCTGCACCATCCTTAGGCAACTATACACAGTAATTTAATCACAATAGCAGATTTAAGCAAATGTGGTAACCTCGTTTCAAAACCATTCTATTTATATATATTTGACTCAACACTATTTTAATCATAGAATTTGTCTCAGTAACTAAACTCAATATATAACTTTTAATAATTAGCAGACCAATCATTACCTCACCTATACCTCATCTCATCTCGTATGCAGAATATTTTAGGGGAGGGAGACAGTATCGAACCTTTTGTTATTTGTTATAACTGTATTGCTACTATGTCACGGTAATCAAAATTTAAAAATGCTAAAACTAAAGACTTGACTATCATATACTGTATTTTATTTATAGCAGGGAACTCTTATGTATACAATGGTGTGTGAGGTATTGCGCACATAGCAACAAATTAGTTCAAATATGGAGCAGCAAGTAACGTAGATGGATGGAGAGTGAATGTTATATCGACGCTTGGGTGAACGATTAAAGAGAGAAAGATAGAGATAGCCTGGACAACTAACGTTTTTCAAAAAAACTAATCGTAAGCACAATGCGAAGTTAATCAACTATTGGAAATAATTGCATAAGAATATTTGCTGATATGACTAAAATACTTCATTACATATATATCTAAATATAATATCGTAAAACCTTTATATATATATATATATATATAAATAGAGAGAGAGAGAGAAAAAAAAGGACCATTGATAATTATTAAATATGAATAATTTCTATTCTTATTATATATTTATTTATTACGTTAGTCACACCTTATATCAATATATAAAATACATGTCAATATGTATAAAAACATATATATGAATATAAGCAACAGTGTGAGTCATATATATATATATATATATATTATGTGTATAGAATAAACCTATCAATCTACCCATAGGCCTATCTATATATCCGTCTATCTATCACATTTTGGTTTCCTCTTAAAAGGATACATGGTAGCTATTAACCATGAATATCTTCTCTATGACTAACGTATTATACATTTATTAAGATATTCCTACCTTACATAAATATAGAAAATATAAGCGACAATGTAAGTCAAATGTGTCTTATCTAATGTTCTATCTACTAACCCTTACTAAATCGGTATACCGTCTTTTGGAACATTTTTATTGAGAAAAATAAGTATATAGGAAATTGATATTGGTACAGATCATTTGCAACCAGTTTTCTATAAGCGAGGTTTTTTACTTAGGTTCCCACTTAATTCATGTTCCGCAGCCTCACGTTTTCTGACCATAGAAAATGCTTCATTAATATTGGGCCCAATGATTTTTCTACCGATGTTACATTCATTACACCTTTTCCTGATTTTATTTCAATTGACTCTCTAATTGGTCTAGTTAATCTGTTGCGGTTGCATAACGCGATGCGTTTACATCCTTCCCAGTCTATTTCATGACCCATTTCCTTCGAATGCCTAGCTAGGTCTGATCTTTGAATGTGTCCATATTTTCAGGCTGACTTATTTTCCCCTCTACGAACCTTTATCGATAGCATGGTTTCGCCTATATACCTGAGATTACATTCTTTGCAAGGTATCGCATATACTCCTGATGTCTCGAAGGGTTCTACTCTTTCTTTTTGGTTAGGTAGTTTATTGCCTATAGTAAGCGATTGTCTTAAAACTGTTTTAATATTGTATTTAGCTGCTATTATTCTAATTTTCCTGCTCAATTTAGAATCAGGTAATACCATAATTTTGTGCTTCTCCGATTCCGTTTCCTTCTTTACTTTGTTTATTATATTATTGTTAAATCTCTGTAACATCTCATCTATTAATCTATATATTATACTTGACGGATAGCTATTTAGTTTGAATATTTCTTTTAATCTCCTCATTTCCTTATCTATATTTTCTATATCCACTATTCTAAGACTTCTTAATATCATGGATTTAAGAATGCCTATTTTCATTCCATATGGGTGATTTGATAAGAAATTAAGAAGTAGTCCTGAATAAGTCTCTTTTATAAAAATATCTCTTTCCAATCTGGAACCATTCCGTTTTATTTTCACATCCATAAAGGGTAATTCATCATTATTCTCTTTTTCCAATGTAAACTTTAATTCACCTAATTGGTTGGCTAATTCGAGGAATTTATTTAACTCATTATCCCAATGATTCCAAATTATAAACATATCATCCAGGAATCTTACATACAAGTTTGGCTTAAGAGGAGATTTTAACAACAGATTTTTTCAAAATAGTGCATAAAAATATTAGCAACCGGGACTGATAGTGGTTGTCCCATAGGGACACCTTTAACTTGTTTATAAAATTCATTTCTGAACTTAAAGTAGGTAGAGGACATACAAATATTTAAAACTTCCATAATACTACTTAACATCATTTTACTACCTTCTATTATCTCTGGGAACTCTGTTAAACAACGCTTCACACTTTCTAGTGCTGCTTGTACCGGGACATTAGTATACATCGATACAACGTCCAGGTTAGCCATTCTATCATTATCATTCAAGTTATATCTACTAATAATGTCAATAAAATGATATGTATTTTTTAAAGTATAATCTAAGAAATAAGTATATTTTCTAATTCTGTTGCATAGAAATTTCGACAATCTATACGTTGGTGAGTTTTGTACATTAACGGTTAATCTAAGTGGATTCCCCTGTTTATGAATCTTTACTAGACCATAAACTCTCGGAGGGACTGTGTCACGTTGTATTAATGAATTCCCAAGTCCTGGTTCTAATTCCTTCGACTCAATCATTCTATTAATTATAGTCTTAACTTGTCCTTGTAACTTATCAGATGGATCTTTATTTATTTTATTATAGACCTCTAAATTATTTAATTGTTCATACACTTTCAATTCATAATCTGACCGGTTCATAAGTACCGTTGCACCACCTTTATCTGCCTTGGGGCATATTACTTTATTGGATAATAATTCTGCTCTTAAGCGTTTTAGATCATAACTCTGCTTGCATCTCATCTCTTTGTGCTCTAACACCGCTTTGGACACATCCAATTCAAACCTAGTCTTATCTTTTTCTGGGAGAAACTGGGCAATCTTAACTGTTTCTGTAATTGTCTCATTCCTAGGTACGTAATCAATAGGGATCGCAGTATTAAGTCCAAGATTAGGAATTTGTTTTTGGTCTTCCTTGAGATCCATTCTCGATAAATTAACTAAACGTTTGGACATGACCTCTTCAATTCTCCTATTTCTCAAAGGACAATTAATTCCCAATATTGCTAGTTTTTTTTCATGCCTTTGTCTAATTTTTTTAATTTCATTATCCCTCGTTTTGTCTGTGAAATCTTCAATATGTTTGAAATCCAACATACATAATCTCGCCAATAATATGGACCTTATTTTTGTCTTCTCTCTAATCAGTTCAAATTTACGTTTGTTTAGTTTCTTAATCGATATTTTTATTAAATGTAAACAAAGCTCATGCTTAAGAGTATTTCCTACTTTATCCAAAACGAATGAAAGTTTAAATCTAAAACATTTCGGTATAACATTAAATTTTAAACATTTATTAAGGAACGAGGTATTTTCCACTTGCCTAACAATCTGCATCTTCTTCCGCTTGTACTGATTCATAAGTGTGACCACTGTCGCATCATATTTCATCCTCAAATAGGTTTTAAACTCAATATTTTGCGGTGTGTAAGCATTCAGGTTATCAATGCCGCGTTTTGCGTACGCGGGTAATAGCTGTACACGGGCAGTTACACAAAGATCCGATTTGTCACTATTTCCAATTTTGTTTTGTCTTTGATCGGGTTGACTCATTTTTACTTCAATTGGAAATGCGGTTCTATCACATCTTTGTTTACTGGCGACGTTTCGGTGCCTACTTTCCAGCACCATCATCAGGCAACACAACACTGATCACAATAGCAGATTTAAGCAAATGTGGTAACCTCGTTCCAAAACCATTCTATTTATATATATTTGACTCAACACTATTTTGATCCTAGAATTTGACTCAGTAACTAAACTCAATATATAACTTTTTATAATTAGCAGACCAATCATTACCTCACCTATACCTCATCTCATCTCGTATGCAGAATATTTTAGGGGAGAGAGACAGTATCGAACCTTTTGTTATTTGTTATAACTGTATTGCTACTATGTCACGGTAATCAAAATTTAAAAATGCTAAAACTAAAACCTTGACTATCATATACTGTATTTTATTTAAAGCCGGGAACTCTAATGTATACAATGGTGTGTGAGGTATTGCGCACATAGCAACAAACTAGTTCAAATATGGAGCAGCAAGTAACGTAGATGGATGGAGAGTGAATGTTATATCGACGCTTAGGTGAACGATTAAAGAGAGAAAGATAGAGATAGCCTGGACAACTAACGTTTTTAAAAAAACTAATCGTAAGCACATTGCGAAGTTAATCAACTATTGGAAATAATTGCATAAGAATATTTGCTCATATGACTAAAATAATTCATTATATCTATATACATATATATCTAAATATAATATCGTAAAACCTTTATATATAAATAGAGAGAGAGAGAGAAAAAGGACCATTGATATTTATTAAATATGAATAATTTCTATTCTTATTATATATTTATTTATTACGTTAGTCACACCTTATATCAATATATAAAATACATGTCAATATGTATAAAAACATATATATGAATATAAGCAACAGTATGAGACCAACATCCCTAATCCTATATATATATATATATATATATATATATATATATATATATATATATATATATATATATATATACGTTTGCATATTTCAAATTATTATTTTATTCTTTTCTTACTGTTTTTTTATTTACCAATTAATCAAATTGTATATTTATTTATTCACACCTTATATAAATATATAAAATACATATAAATATGTATAAAAACATATATATATAAATATAAGCAACAGTGTGAGTCATATATATTATGTGTATAGAATAAACCTATCAATCTACCCATAGGCCTATCTATATATCCGTCTATCTATCACATTTTGGTTTCCTCTTAAAAGGATACATGGTAGCTATTAACCATGAATATCTTCTCTATGACTAACGTATTAAACATTTATTAAGATATTCCTACCTTACATAAATATAGAAAATATAAGCGACAATGTAAGTCCAATGTGTCTTATCTAATGTTCTATCTACTAACCCTTGCTAAATCGGTATACCATCTATCTTAATCGATATTTTTATTAAATGTAAACAAAGCTCATGCTTAAGAGTATTTCCTACTGTATCCAAAACGAATGAAAGTTTAAATCTAAAACATTTCGGTATAACATTAAATTTTAAACATTTATTAAGGAACGAGGTATTTTCCACTTGCCTAACAATCTGCATCTTCTTCCGCTTGTACTGATTCATAAGTGTGACCACTGTCGCATCATATTTCATCCTCAAATAGGATTTAAACTCAATATTTTGCGGTGTGTAAGCATTCAGATTATCAATGCCGCGTTTTGCGTACGCGGGTAGTAGCTGTACACGGGCAGTTACACAAAGATCCGATTTGTCACTATTTCCAATTTTGTTTTGTCTTTGATCGGGTTGACTCATTTTTACTTCAATTGGAAATGCGGTTCTATCACATCTTTGTTTACTGGCGATGTTTCGGTGCCTACTTTCCAGTTATAACAAATAACAAAAGGTTCGATACTGTCTCTCTCTCCTAAAATATTCTGCATACGAGATGAGATGAGGTATAGGTGAGGTAATGATTGGTCTGCTAATTATAAAAAGTTATATATTGAGTTTAGTTACTGAGACAAATTCTATGATTAAAATAGTGTTGAGTCAAATATATATAAATAGAATGGTTTTGGAACGAGGTTACCACATTTGCTTATATCTGCTATTGTGATCAGTGTTGTGTTGCCTGATGATGGTGCTGGAAAGTAGGCACCGAAACGTCGCCAGTAAACAAAGATGTGATAGAACCGCATTTCCAATTGAAGTAAAAATGAGTCAACCCGATCAAAGACAAAACAAAATTGGAAATAGTGACAAATCGGATCTTTGTGTAACTGCCCGTGTACAGCTATTACCCGCGTACGCAAAACGCGGCATTGATAACCTGAATGCTTACACACCGCAAAATATTGAGTTTAAAATAAGTATTGACAGGTGGGCTGAACACTTTTAAGATCAATTTTCTTGGTCACGCGCGTCAGTTCCGATTCCCGGGAGCATGTCTGCATCAACATTGTGGAATGTTAGTCCCGAAGAACCATCCGAGTTAGAAGTACGCGATGCAATCCTATCTCTTAAAGGCCGCAAAGCCGCATGCCTCGATGATTTGCTTCCAGGATTATTTAAGGATGCTGGCGATATAATTTCAGGAGCGTTGACCAAACGTTTTCATGCAATATGGAATGAGCAAACCGTACCACTTGATTGGAATGAGTCGACCATCATTCCTATCATCAAAAAAATTTATCGTAAGTTGTGCGATAACCATCTTGGTATAAGCTTGACTCCAGTCGTGCATGGGTTATTTGCTTCGATTATCCTACGTCGTCTTAGCGCTTAACGTGAATCATATACAAAACAGGCCGGATTCCGCACAGGACAGGGTTGTATAGATAATATTTTGACGTTAATGCAAGTTCTTGAACAGAGACATTTATATCACCGTCCCAGAATAGCCGTCTTTCTAGACTTCAAGGGTGCATTTGATTCAGTGGATCGCAATGTTATGTTCCATATTTTGTCGAAAAGCGGTGCCCACAAAATTTGTTAATATTATATGAGCTCTCTACACAAATACTTCTGGTCGCGTTAAGGTCTACAACGAATTAACGCATAAATTTACAACCAGCAGTGGTGTTCGACAATGTTGTCCACTTCCCCCTATTTGCTAAATTTTGTAATCGATGCTATTATGAAAAACACTCTCCCACACATTTAGGATGCTGGAGTTTAAGTTCTCCCGGTAGATAAACTAGTCGATATTGACTAGGCGGACGATATAGTACTATTATTCGACAATTGGGATGCTTCCCAGGCTACCTTGAATAGATTAACAGACGTCTTTCGTTATAAAATCCGTACCCTCTAAATGTAAGATACTGTTACAGGATCACCCACCACTCACTCCAACGTTGCGACTGCAGAATGAAGATCTAGACATAGTCGACAGGTTTACATACCTTGGGAGCTGTATGAATAACGCAGGAAATATGTCCGACGAGGTGAGAATACGAATCGCGAAAGCTTGAGTAGCTTTCTCGTACCTTCGTCATTTATAGAGAAACGCGAATATTTCACTTTGACTTAAAGGTCGTGTTTACAATGCATTTTTACGCGCTGCCTTACTATATGCCAGTGAAACTTGGCCTCTTAGAGTCGATTATTTTAGACGCTTACAGGCATTCGATCATCGTTGTTTGTTAAGTATAGCACATTTTGGTTAACTAACGTTGACATCCGCAGACGTATTTTGGGATCTGACAATAATTGCTCGTCGTTAGAAAAACAAATAAGGCTCCATGAACTTCGTTGGTTCGGTCACGTATTTAATATGCCCTCATTTCGATTGCCCAGTAGAGCTCTGCTCTCTCTTCCAGCACCACATTGGCGTAAGAACCAAGGTGGGCAGATTTTGACATGGCAGAAACGATTGAAGTCACTTTCATCCAAATTGGGTAGTATAGGACCCACTCGTCTGCCTGCAAGGAGTCCTCGTGCGCATAATAATTCTTGGTTAGAAACCCTTAGCGAGATTTCATCGAGTCGAGCTCAGTGGCGATCTGGTTGCAGATGTCTAGTAGAATCATTTTCGTAACTTTTTTTTATCTTAGTAGGGCAAAGTTAGCTGCGAGATTTGGTTTGTTTATGACGTGATGCAGTGAAATCCGCAAGGAAGCTGTATTGCTGATGTCGCCTTGCCCGAATGCTAACTTGGCCATAATGGTGTTGTAGAAAGGTTTAATTTGCCCAATTTCCGTGAGTTATCTAGATAAATTTACTCATAGTAGCTAGGTGTTCCGTCTCTCTCTGCCTCTATCTCTTTCACTCGTGAATCTCTCTAATAATTTGTCTAAAATATTATTTCTATGTTCAATTATATACTTATGTTTATATGGCAGTGACATAATAGTCACTTTTAACTTTTATATGGCTGGACATAATGATGATGACCTTTATGTTGTTTACCTTAGTATTTCTACCTTTCTCTATTTGGTTAAAGCTTAAGCGTCGGTCTGGCTTTCTATCGAGATAACTTTCATTGCAGCCTACGCACATCATTTGTGTAAACATAAAAGTTTTTTTAAATTTAATTACCATGGCATCACACCAGTACAGTTATACCAGTAAGATACTTTCCTCCCCCCTCCCACTACTTTCTGCACATATGGTGAGATTACATATACGGGAATATATATATATATTTGTATATATATATATATATATATATATATATATATATATATATATATATACTAATTGTACCCTTCCTGTGTAAAAACAAAAAAAATTATCAGTTACAAGAAACACTTCTTTCTCATATCTCCTCAAGTATCTACTAATGAAAATATCTTTATATAAATTGGAAGGCAAAACAAGATAGAAATATGTAAGCATAGGGAGAGTGAACAAAAGGAAATCAATCAATTGCGTGCGTCACCTCCAGTTTAAGCTCAATGCCTGAACATGCTTTTTCTGCTTGCATAAAATTGCAGCCGATTTATGAAAGCAGAGTTTTATTAAAGCTCGCATTTCAAAAGAATATATATATATATACATATAGTTATTGAGTGGATGTTTTCATGTGCTCCATGTATAGGCCAGTTGATGGAACGGGAAATGATGTTCTGAAACGTCGCCAGTCAACGAAAATGAGATCGTACCTTGTTTCCAGTGGTTAATTTGAACGATGTTGATACCTTCAGAAAAAATGAAAGAATCCGCGACCAACCAATAATGGGGATCAATCGGATCTTTGCGAAACGGATAGTGCAAAGCGACAACCCGCGAGCACAATTCGTAGAGATTCAATATTCTGTATTTTCTGCCTGGCATTACTTTGGCAGCTGATATGCCACAAGTATATTTGTAATGTGTAAACTTGATTAAATATTTTGCGTATGAGAAAAACACAGTTTCGTTGCTATTATTATTATTTCCAATTTATTAATAAAAGTTAACATTCATTAATGTCTGATCTGTAGTTAAAGTTATGTATTTGCAAATCAAACGATCATGAAATTATCAATTGACTCAATTATTTACATTTGTTAACGAGTTGTGACGTTAACAAATCAAAAAATCTTTAAGGTGCATCGCTCAAATCACACTTGATTGGCCTGATGTTGATTCATTTATAGTGGAATGAAAGACATTATGGCCAAATAACGATGTTCGTTAAAATATGTTTTTACAAAGTAAAGGGTACAAATAATATGCCATTAAAGAATAAAAGACAATTTGTGCACAAAAAGATCTTGGCTATTTAGAGATAGCAAAACTAAAATATGCAGTTAAACCAATCCACAACAAAACCACAATGAAATTTTAAAAATATAGAAAAGGAGATTAAACAGAAAATTTCATTATTATATACTGGAATCTAAAGCATGTACAACCGGTGATAAATAGTCAATATTGAATAAACAAGACAACTAAACGTCTGATTGATTGAAAGAAGTAGACAAACTGAAAACTAAGTCACAAATTATACTTCATTATCACCATCTTTTAGTTAGTAATCATCCAAATTGAATTCATCGTCGTCTCCATAATCTTCGTTTTGTGCCAGTGTCATAAAGTCAACTTGATAACGCAAAAGGCCTGTTACAAATTAAAAAAAATAAATTATAGTAAAATGTAATGTAAACATTAAAATTAACCGATCTGCGTTATGTCAAACACATGATTTCTCCAAGTTCATCTGTTCGTCGGAGATATTTTTCGGATACCCTTGCCGGTAATCTACATCAATCCACAGTTCATCACAAGTTCTGGGAACACACAAACTCAGCAAGTATGACATTTATTTTAACGGTTTCATTTTTCTAACAAATGTTATGTGAGCAAACTTGATTTAAAGCATTGTTACCACCACCCGCGCAAACAATTGTTAAATGTTATGTGTAAGTGTGTACATAACTGCTGTGAAATTACTGGAAAAATTAGAATTGAACATCTATATAATGCCAAGGTAAGTAATTAAAAATTAAAAATAAACAAACAAGTCAGATGCGAAATGTCACTCAAACCACCCAATTATACCTGACTAGCTAATTTCATAACAGTGCATTTCGGGTAAGTGTACGTGTGCGTGCATACATAACTAATATATATTCAGTTAAATATAATTAATACACACGTACAGTCATTGAAATGAAAATTCAGTCAAGGTATGTTAAATAAGCATTTGCACGCGTCAAATCTATCATTATATTCAATTCGAAATTACAAAATACAAGTATAGCCTCGATGAATGTGGTAGATAAAAAATCTGGCGCGAATAAATGATCAAAAAACTAATTGAAATAGGAAGCTTAATTATAATTATATTAAGTAACTGATGGCCAGAAAAAACATCCAAATAACCTAACGAAAGAAATAGCATTATATGAAAAATCGATAGTAGCAGTAGCCGAATTGGAGGCCAAGAACTCTCCAGTGGTTCTATCTAAGGCTGACAGAAGTGCAAAAATTAAGATAAAGTAGTCAAGACAAGGGTGAAAGAAGCAAAAGTGAATATCTAATAAAAATATTTGTATTTTGTTTTACCACATGGAGGCGCTTTATGCGAGGTAACTCCTATAAGTGATTAAAAATAAAGCACTTTTGTTGAACAGAATGACTTCTGACTGATTGAAAAACCTAGAAGAAGTATAGTCTGCACAAATAAACACTGCGGAGTTAGTGATTATTAAGCTTAGGCTAGCCGACAGAATTAAAGTTAATTCTGAGGCAACTCGCATAAAAGACCCAACAAATATCGGTGAAATCAAAATAGATAATTAAGATGAATTACCTTAATAAGCGTGCAATTCGCTAAGAGCTCTAAATTAACAAATAAGATTAGACAACATATAAACGATGACAATTTGAAGGATTGTATAGTAAATAGTTTACTATTAATTAATTAATCTCTGTAAGCACACAAATAGGCTAACCTTAACCGAATATTTTGAACACTTTAATGAAGCTAGGTTCAGATTGTGATTCGTGTAATCGCCTTTTCCTATCATTAATTAATGTTGTGCTCCAAATATCTCAAGGTTTAATTTTACTGGATTCCCTAATCTAACTCCTCATTCTATTACGACTACATATCGATATGCATCTAGTCATCTAGTAGCATACAGATGTGTTATTATCTTCTACTTTGGTTTCATCAACATCAATGCGAGAACTATCTTAGCATGAAATGACATAGAGCCAATGGTAGGGGACTGTCAGAAAAATCAGTATTTCAAGGTTTTAAATTTTTTTCTCATGCACAGTTTGGTGTCCAGTTATACCTAATTCGTGCAGTCAAATTTTACTGAACTGAATGTATAAAAAATCTGCCTCAATACAACTCCCAATTTTTCATATATGTTAATCTAATACTTGTTATTCTTAGAGCTGAGTTTTACCAGTGATGGATGATTTCATTTGAAATTAAGATTTATCCATTATTATCTTTCAATTTCTTTCTAATTAATATGACATCGAAAAACGTAAAAACAGCAGATGACTCCTTTTCAATCGCAAATCTAAGTTTGCTCAACCCATTAATTAAATTCAACAAGCTTTCCATCTTATCAGCACCATGATACCAAATCATTAATGTTTCATCCAAAAATAATAGATCCAATTTGGGCTTCAATAGTGTCACATCTAAAACATTATTATCCAAATGATGCATACAGAAAAACTAGTCATCATGAACTAAATGCATAATCTCATTTAGACAAGAAATATGGGACAAACAAACGGTACAAACTCCTATCCGACTTTGTATTCATCCAGTAATGGATTTACCTCCACAAAAAACGTTTAACAGTGCGACTTTAAATCCAACTCACTATATATTTTTTTTAAAACCGAGCCAGTAAAGGGCATCCGCACTGTGGTTGCCGATTCGTTATACGGTACCAACACAACGGATATCAAGATATACAAAATTTCAACAAAAATTTGTGGTAGTATATACAATTTCATGAATCCGAATCTGATACCAGCGTCAGTTAATTATTAATATTATGGGATTAAGATTGTATTATTAGTAAATTCCAAACTTACTGTTAGTTAATCATTTATATACGGTACAATCCTTCAAAGGTACATCGTTTAACTTTAATCTTATTTTTTCGATTAATTTGGGGCTCTTAGTGACTCGAACGCTTATTAATTATCTATTGTATCGCTAGGAAATTTTCATAATTTTCTAATCTAACGATCACTTCATTTACTTAATATCTTCATTAAGATTATTTCAATAAAAATACGATTGTCTAACCTGGGCTATCTATTGAGATCATCCATTTAAAATGGTAAGAATAAAATAATTAGTTTGAAGTATGTAAATTGCAAAGTAACATCTAGTGACGGCGGGCGCGATGAGATAGGTGTATTTTTTGCATTAATTACAATAAAATATTACTAGTTGATTATGCGCGCATACATAGATATACACGACATGTGCCTATCTAATGGAATGGTAGGTAGCTATTATAGAATTAGCCAGTCATAATTGTAAATTGAGGGATTTCAGTGAAATTCGTCACTTACATTGCATGCCTATCTTTAATCATTATCACTTAACTCGAATGGTGGTATTAATGGTGTATCTGCTTTATTAATCTCCACATCCTAAGAAAAATGGACACCAACAACCACGCCTAACGCATGTAAATAGTAAATTAAAATTCAGCACCTGTAACCTCACTTGGTGGGCACAGGTGTTCTGTACACATACACGACGCGCGCCTCATCAGTGAAACTTCAGATAATTATTATAAGACTAAAAATGTAGAAATGAAACGGTTAAGTGTAATATAAAACACAATTTATTAATTTGTTTCAAAGAAATGTAATTAATTGTGGCCCGATCCAGGATACCAATAAAGGAATTTGAAATATTTCCACCAAGAGAAGTAATTATGAACAATCATGTGTTAGCCACAACACATATCATGTAAGTAATTTAGTAAGTTTCACAAAAAATATATTCCTATAAGATGCAGATACACATGAAGAGTCAAGTCGTATGCAAATGCGAGTTTATCTTAGTGAACACAAGATCTGAAGAAATAACCATGCAAATATTCGACCGACACTTAAAGTCGGAAAGAGACAAGCACACCAGGCTCCTTAATTCGGTCAGGGTTGTCTGTCACTTTACTGTCGCTAAAACTGCAGTTAATCGATTAATTTAGTGACCACGATAGTGGGATCACACAACAGATACAATGTGGGAATATGCTACATAACACCCTTAATAACAAAGGATAAACATTATAAAGTGATATAAGAGATCAAATATTTAAAGGAAAATAGGGCCATGTATGATAAGTCCAACTGTATAAAAATGCTAGTCTCTCAAGTTGCACATAAAATATGAAGGAGAAATAAGCTTGCAAATGTTCGACCGACCCTTAAAGTCGGAAGGAGTCTAGCACATCAGACTCCTAAATTCGGTCAGAATTTTTGGGCACTTAACTGTCGATAAAACTAGCTGCAGTTCATCGATTAATTTAGTGACCACGATAGTGGCATCACACAACAGATACAATGTGGGAATATGCTACATAACACCCTTAATAACAAAGGATAAACATTAGAAAGTGATATGAGGTCAAATATTTAGAGTCTAGCACGTCAGACTCCTAAATTCGGTCAGAATTTTTGGTCCAACTGTATTGATATGATTGTTTATTTGTACACACATTTATATTCACACCGTTCGTATACTAACATGTTTTGCTTTGTCTTTTAGCATGTATATCTGCATTATATGATGAAAAAAGCCTAATATTTTAGGCAACTCTTTCTTCTGACTTGTCGACTCACTCTGCCCGTTTGCTGTGCTTGTTACTGTGATTCAGAACAATTTATTCATCATATAACCCAATCATGGAACGCCTACTCAGACAGGAAAGATTTGATGTTAACCTAGTGCACCAGATGCAGCAAAACAATGGAATCATTGGTATCGTACATTCTGTGGCCTCCTAAAATCAGTCGAATCCATGAATCCGGATAAATTAGACACTCTTATTTCCTACGTCTCTCCTAACGTATATGAACACATCGTTGACTGTGATACATATGATCATGCTATCAAAACTCTAATGAATCTCTATGTCAGACCGAAAAATGAAGTCTTTGTTCGTCATATACTCGCGACTACTAAACAAGAAAATGGACAAACATTGGATCAATTTGTTCAGATTCTGAAATCGTTAGCTAGGGAATGCAATTTCAAACCAACTACGGCCGAGGAAAATCGAGACGATGCTCTGCGCGATGCCTTCATTAATGGAATCCAGTCCAATTCAATCAGACAACGTCTCTTAGAACACAACTCACTTAATTTTCAAGCGGCTTTTGATCAAGTACGTGGTCTCGAAATGGCGGAAAAGCAATCATTATCATATCAAAACTGTTTGAATTCTGCACACACTGCAACAGTTCAGCCACTCTGTCCTTCATCAACCTCCGATAAATCTACAGATAATCTTGTTGCTGCTGTTAAACAAAAATGTGACTTTTGTGGGTACGATTATCATTTAAGATGGAAATGTCCGGCCAGAAACGCCTTCTGTAAAAGTTGTGGAAACAAAGGACATTTTCAAAAGGTATGTCGCTCTAAGAATCACCGCCCAGTGGTTTCGACGCTTCATCCTACCATATCTGCAACTGTATTAGCAGCTGCTCCAGATTGTCTCACCAAATGTGTAATAAATCTAGAAGTCAATAACATAAATTGTCATGCTCTCATTGATACAGGCAGTTCCTGTAGTTATGTTTCAGAAGCCTTCGTTTTGAAAAATAATTGGAAAATTCACCCCTCTCAAGAAACAATAACCATGGCGTCTAGCTCATTTTCGAGTCATACCAAAGGTCATTGTTTTGTGTCGATTCAATACAAATCATGTGTTTATCAAAATATCAAGCTATCTATACTTTCTGATCTTTGTACTGACGTACTCCTCGGTCATGACTTCCTTGGATTGCATAAAAGTGTAAATATCTCTTTTGGTGGTCATAAATCGTCATTCACCGTCTGTTTACTGAAACCTGCATCTGTTACGTCCCCGCCTCTTTTCCACCATTTAACTGCTAACTGGAGGCCTATTGCTACGAAATCAAGAAGGTACAATCGAATGGATGAAATATTTATCCGGGATGAAATAAACAGATTAGTTTCTGATGGCATTATCGAACCTTCAACATCCCCGTGGAGAGCACAAGTTCTCGTGGTATCGAATGAGAATCACAAGAAACGTATGGTTGTGGACTACAGCCAAACGGTCAACAAATTCACACTCTTAGACGCCTATCCTTTGCCGAAAATAGACCAAATGGCTGAAACCATTTCAAAATATCATATATTCAGCACTTTGGATCTCAAAAGCGCTTACCACCAAATACCTATCCAAGAACATGAAAAGGTATTTACTGCTTTCGAAGCGTGTGGACGCTTGTTTCAATTCCGTCGCATTCCCTTCGGAGTGACGAATGGTGTCTCATGTTTCCAAAGAACTATGGATCATATAATCGCACAGGAACATCTCACAGATACATTTGTCTATGTGGACAATGTGACAGTTTGCGGGAGAGATACGCTTGAACACGAAACAAATCTCAACAAATTTCTTAATGCCGCTAAAAAATATGGATTGACGTTAAATGAATCAAAGAGCATTTTCGCAGCTAAAGAAATTACTCTTCTTGGTTTTCAAATATCGAATGGAAAAATTAAACCTGATCCTGACCGATTAAAGCCTTTACAAGATCTCCCACCACCGTCGAATGTGCAATCGCAACAAAGAATTGTGGGATTTTTCGCTTATTATTCGCCGTGGATCTCCAACTTCTCCGATAAAATTCACTCACTCGTTCATAATCGAACTTTTCCTTTGCCCGTCTCTGTCAAACAAAATTCCGATGATCTTAAAAACGAATAAGCCGTAGCAACGCTAGCTTCTATTTGTTGTGATATTCCGTTTGTCGTTGAAACTGATGCTTCGGACGTAGCTATTGCTGCCACTTTGAACCAAGATGGAAGACCTGTGGCGTTTTTCTCTCGGACGTTGACGCCATCTGAAAAACATCACTCAGCTGTTGAAAAAGAAGCCTATGCCGTGGTTGAAGCTATTCGAAAATGGAGGCATTTACTTTTGGGTAATCATTTCAAACTTGTCACTGATCAAAGATCTGTTTCCTTTATTTTTGGCAATCAAAATCGAGAAAGAGAGAACGATAAAATTTTGCGCTGGAAAATGGAATTATCACCTTACAGCTTCGATGTTGTCTATAGACCCGGAAAAGATAATAAAGCAGCAGATGCACTAAGTCGATCCTGTTGTGGTGCGCTTCTAAATGGACTGGATTTAAAACAAATACATGATTCTCTTTGTCATCCTGGAATTTCTCGTATGCTCCACTTTGTGAAATCTCGTAATTTACCATATTCTATTGATGAAATTCGAAAAATGACCTTGAGTTGTGAAGTGTGCTCTGAAATCAAGTCCAGATTTCCTTCGGCAATTCAAGGCCAATTAATCAAAGCTGCCCATCCTTTTGAGCGGTTATCTATGGATTTTAAAGGACCTCTTCCTTCATCAACTAGTAATCGTTATCTACTGACGGTCATCGATGAATATTCTCGATTTCCCTTTGCATTTGCTTGTCCTGACCTTAGCAGTCACACCGTCATACTTCACCTGTGTCAAATATTCGCAATGTTTGGGATGCCTTCGTACATTCACTCAGACAGAGGTTCTTCATTCATGTCGACCGAGGTACAAAATTTTCTTCGGGAAAAAGGTATAGCTTCGAGTAGAACGACTCCTTATAATCCCAAAGGAAATGGACAGGTAGAAAGAATGAATGGTACCTTATGGAAATCGATCCTTCTCGCTCTCAGATCAAAAAGGCTTTCAGTTGAAAACTGGGAATGCGTGCTGCTGGACGCATTACATTCAATCCGTTCATTATTGTGCACATCTACCAACGAAACCCCTCACGAGCGTCTTTTTCGACACAATAGAAGGTCGACTTTTGGTACCACACTCCCAACCTGGCTTACTGTTCCTGGCAAAGTTTTACTCAAGAAGAATGCTAGAGTTTCTAAATATGACCCCTCTGTGGAAGAAGTTGAACTAATTCATTGCAATCCTAACTATGCGCATGTTCGTTTTTCTGATGGAAGAGAAGATACAGTATCTATCCGTCAATTAGCCCCGAAAGGCTCCGACGCACTGATGAATGAAGCTGGAACTAATATGGGACTCCGTGAAAATGAACCGGTTGTTGCTGATGAACAAACCTTCTATAATGACGATACCGATAATGATAATGTTAAGGCAAATGGTGAATCTACGGATAACTCAAATGCTCGTGACCTATCAGAGAATCTCGAAAACCTTATCAATCAACAACAACGTGTTCATCCTTATAACTTACGAAGTGGAAATGTTTAAATACTATGTTTTCTCAATCCTCTTTGAATTGTTACTATAACATTCTTGTTCCGACTCTGACGCTACGCTACAAATCGCAGTGGAGGAGAATGATATGATTGTTTATTTGTACACACATTTATATTCACACCGTTCGTATACTAACATGTTTTGCTTTGTCTTTTAGCATGTATATCTGCATTATATGATGAATAAAGCCTAATATTTTATGCGACTCTTTCTTCTGATTTCCGACTCAATCTGTCCGTTTGCTGTGCTTGTTACTGTGATTCAGTTGCGCATAAAATATGACGGAGAAATAAGCTTGCAAATTTTCGACCGACCCTTAAAGTCGGAAGCAGACTAGCACATCAGACTCCTAAATTCGGTCAGAATTTTTGGGCACTTAACTGTCGATAAAACTAGCTGCAGTTCATCGATTGATTTAGCGACCACGATAGTGGCATCACACGAAAGATACAATATGGGAATACACTACATAACATTCTTAATAACAAAGGATAAACATTAGAAAGTGATATGAGGTCAAATATTTAAAGGAAAATAGGGCCATGTATGATAAGTCCAACTGTATAAAAATGCTAGTCTCTGAAGTTGCACATAAAATATGAAGTAGAAAAAAAGCTTGCAAATGTTCGACCGACCCTTAAAGTCTGAAGGAGTCTAGCACATCAGACTCCTAAATTCGGTCAGAATTTTTGGGCACTTAACTGTCGATAAAACTAACTGCAGTCCATCGATTAATTTAGTGACCACGATAGTGGCATCACACAACAGATACAATGTGGGAATATGCTACATAACACCCTTAATAACAAAGGATAAACATTAGAAAGTGATATAAGAGATTAAATATTTAAAGGAAAATAGGGCCATGTATGATAAGTCCAACTGTATAAAAATGCTAGTCTATCTAGTTGCGCATAAAATATGAAGGAGAAATAAGCTTGCAAATGTTCGACCGACCCTTAAAGTCTGAAGGAGTCTAGCACATCAGACTCCTAAATTCGGTCAGAATTTTTGGGCACTTAACTGTCGATAAAACTAGCTGCAGTTCATCGATTGATTTAGTGACCGCGAGAGCGGCCTCACACGACAGATACAATATGGGAAAATGCTACATAAAAGCCTTAATAACAAAGGTTAAACATTAGAAAACGATATAAGTGATCGAATATTTAAAGCACAATACAGTTATGCATGGTAAGTCCAACTGTATACAAATGCTGGTTTATCTGGTTGCGCATAAAATAAATAAGCTTGCATATGATCGACCGACCCTTAAATTCGGAAGCAGACTAGCACATCAGACTCATAAATTCGGTCAGAATTCTGAGTTTAAAAGAATGATCTTTAAGATATTTCGGCGGCCGTTGTTTGCCGACTTCTTCAGTTCACACATCATCACATGGGTGGTACTAGTGAAATTGTAGCTCATCGCATAGTAAATCTGTTAACGATTAATCTTAAGTTAAATCCAATTTAACTCCTAATTTAATGGTTTGCACATGGCAATTCTAAATGAAATATTACTTAGAAATGAGGTTATTATATGATATACGTTTGTACCTCATTTCCAGTGGTTAGTATGAAGGATGTTGAAGCCTTCGGAATAAAGGGACGAATCCGCACCCAACCAAAGACAAACTCGATGCGTTAAATACTGTTTGCCTTTGGTTTATCCTTCTGGTCACAACTGAACAAATTTGTTACTAGGTTCGCAAAACCTAAAACTCGATGCGTACTTGGAAATGGGGATTAATGAGATATTTGCGAAAGTGATAGTGCAAAGCGATAACCCGCAAACGCAAATCGCGAAGATTCAACAAAATAATATGATTGTTAGTGAGGAATTGGATTCGGCAGGTGGCAACACCCTCAATCGGAGAAATAGTGGGTCACCCAATGAATAGTTTGGTGAAAGTGCATAAATCTGGTAACCAATTAAGAAACACATTTCATGTCCAGCACTCTGCAGCGCATACAATTTCCAGGTTTCCTAGTCATAGAATAATAAAATATTCCTATTTTAAAAATCAAGCATGAATGATTTTTTATGACGTTATTAAGATTTTTAAAGTGTACAAGACGTAAGTGATAGGTTGGCAAGCTTAGATTTGACATCCATGTAAACAAATACATCAGTGTCTAAAGCACCCGATTGTCTTCAACGTTTTCTGATTGATCATCCGTTAACATTAGAAAAAATTAAAATGATGATTCGGCACACTGTGAGAAAGATGAGCAGGTATGTCTTCTTCACAGATGAAAAAATTTACTGTAGCGTCAGGGATAATTGATTATAAGTTGAATGAAACGATCATGGTAAACTCTAAATGGATCCGATAAGCGACCAAACTAATATGGATGAACAGAACAATGGCGACCGATCCCATATAGAAGCAGACAACCTTCTGCCAGTTTACATAAAAATCGACTAGTTATTTTCAAACTTCATCAGAATCTATGAGTTTGTCTCCATCCATGTAAGTGATTCAACAAATTTGAAACCATTGTTAGAGAGCAAGATATTAGGCGTGCTGTCCAGATAGTAGTGTATCGTATATTAGCAGTCCGAAATTAATTACCAGTACACCTACCACATGCCAGGCCTCTGGACGGGTTTTACGAATTATGCAGACATAAGCCACTGCCGAATGAGTTGACCATGGATACTATAGCACCCAGCATGTGGTTGTCCAAACTGAGTCGTTTCCAATTTTGCAACTGCATGAGTCCATCATATTTGTTGTCGTACTCCACCAAATATGGCGCTGTATCGAGCACGCCGGCAGCCTGGATGACAGAAAGCAGCGGCTACAAAGTTCGGCAATGGTGAACAACAAATTTGAGATAACGATACTGTGTGAGCCCCGTTGCAACAGGTGACGGGAGAGACATACCTTTCGGGAAATCTTAGTTGTATACATTGGGTTGCTAAGTACGGCGGCAACCAGTGGCTTCTAAGCAGTCATAATATTTAAAATCACCAGTCAGGTTAGTTCTCCGAGACAACGGTCAGATCAATGAGGAAAGAGGGTTCCCCACGACACTAACATTTGTAATCGTGGTGCTGTCTACAACTTACGAGAGCGAATTTGTGTCAAGCGTCGAGCGTGTCGATTGCAGCTGCGGGCGAATGATTCACCAATTAATTAATAAATGATGACAGTCACGCTGTCGTTCGTTTATCGAATACTCAGACACATATGTTAGGCTTGGACTTTATTAGGAAATGGGTTACGATTGACTTTCAGAATAAACGCATGTGCATCTCGACGCCGAAGGGTACGAGTTCCATAATATAGACACGCAGCCCTCAGATTCAGGAGAAGACAAGGCGGCTGCCCGGATGCTGGAAAGAATTTAGAAGCCAGTACATTATATTTCAGTTCACTAATTTCACCGAAAGATCTGGGCCAACGGCCGATCGCTTTAAACTATGTCTAGAATTAACCGAAGGTTACGATCCATCAAGAGCACATGAAGTCATAACGAAGAAATTAGCAGCAGCGTCCCAGGCAACGCAAGAGATTAAAGAAGCCGTCGGTCTTGAGCCAACCTCATCTTTTTTTAGAGCTCTTAAAATTCACGTTACGAAAAGGATAGATCACTTATACGGGCGACTGATTTACGGCAATTAAACTCTGTGAAGAAACCTGACCCGTATGCAATACCGGCTCTACAAGATGTATTACTACATCTAGACGGAATCCATCGGATCTTAACAACTGTACATCGATGTACAGTTGCAGATGTCGTCCAAATGCGGTTCCTGCGCCATTCAGATTTAGTTGGACATATGCCAGTTTCGAACGCGCACTGTGATGAGGATTATCCTGTGCCCACAACTGCACCGATTTATTGTTATGGTGAATTTCTATAGACCATACTTCGCGAGAATGGCGGCTACTCAAAAACCCTAATGCAAGTCAACTAGTGCTCAAATACCGTTTCGTTGGACGGAGAAATACCATGAAGCGTTTTTACTTACCCAGTAGGAAGTAGGTCAACTGTGCCAGACGCGTCGGATTTTAACATAGGAGCAATGTTGCAAGCGGGCGGACGTCTCGCGGAGTATATAAGTCAAACACTGATGCGAAGCAAAACTATACCATCACCGAAAAGATTTTGACCGTATAAAGCACATTACGAATGGGCAAATATAAAACTTTACAGATCACAAATATGTGGGAAAATGAGCCAGAGTTAAACGAACGGGAAAGGAAGTGAAGCCCGAATCTAAGACACCAGCCTGTAGAGACCGATACAACATTAAAATTAAACCTAGGTAAGTACAGGCACGACGTTCTGAAAGAGTCTTCAAATGTCCTTGGTTGGAATACTGTCTAAGAGAAGGAAAACTCTGAATTCAAACCATCCTCACTAGGAATGGGCGGTGGTAACAATTCTTTAAATCAAGTTTGTGAGCTTGAATTAATCACCAATCCCATTATATTTGACCAGTCGTCGAACAACATAACAAATGGCGTTTGTTTTGTTATGTTGTTAGTCACTTTTATTGACTCTCTGTTGACTTCTAGTTTTTATATACATCAGCATGAGAGCACTGGCGGTCACTAGATATTGAAGAACTTGGGGAATACGACGGAACGATTCTCTATCGAGCCAGTACCAAAAAACTGAAACCGCGACGCACAGTAAACTTCTGCGGTTCCAATTTCGCCATTTATCAAGATCTCCGAAGAACAGGACAATGATGTCACATGCGAAAAAAATAGTCAGCCAGATAAAAAAAACTGTACATCGCTGACCGCACAATATAAAGCTGCTGCGACAATAGAGACAACCAGTGCAACGGTTTGTGCCATAGTTAATACAAACAGAATAGGTGGCTTTAAGACAAGGCAAGAATATCCTGGCGCTAAGCGCACCATCCTGACAATGCACATGCGATTGGATTGAAGCTGCAAATTCATACTTATTGACAGCTTCATAAGCCACAAAAATGACAAATTCATCTGGATTGTTTCAATCCGAATGCACAAAACTAATATATGCATATCGAACTGGTTGGCCCACCATCGGTGGCGTGTGGCGAGGCAACCTGTGTTGTAGTAGTAAACTTATCGACAAGTTTACTATATGGGTCAATTTTGTCACATTGAAGCTAAATATAAGAGAGGATTATAAAGTGCTTAGTATAAAGATGACTCAGTCGATTTGGTGCTCAATGTTGGTACCACGAGGTTCCGGGCTCCCGGCAAGAAAAATTACATTTTGCCGAGTGCGCCAGGCGATTTACATTAAAATCACCAGGATTTGACCACCAACCAGTTTATAATGTGCAGATATGACTGCCAAACGAAGCATTTACCCCAAGGAGCCCATGAGCGCTGCATTATAGTAGATATTCAAGAGTGCACACACCAACTAACAATCTGTTTACGCAAAACAGCGACAAGCCAATGCCAGAAGATCTACATGCACTATCCTATGGGCCGGCGACTACGCGATGGGGGCGAAGGTGGAGCCCGTGACACTACATGCCACCAATAATGATACATATCGGATGAAAAGTGTGGATGCAGATCACAACACCGCTTTCTTCAACATATCCGATGGATCACGCATTGTAACAATTGATCGCTTAGGCAGAATTTCGAGGCAGATTCCTCAGGGAAAAAGATGTCGCAGTTGCCATTTTGAGGATGAAAACTCACGATGATGAAAGCCACAGTCTAGCCGCAGAAGTGAAAACGAAATAATAATAATAATAATTTGTTCTTTGTTTTACTAAATAGACGCGTTTTATACGAGCAAACTTCTATAAATAAGTGATTAAAACTAGTGTCCGCGTCAAGCGAAATTTAACTTCTTGTGATAGGTGGAAAAATTTAGTCAGAAAATAATTAGCGCAGATAAAAACTTAGCTGCAGAGTTAGGGATAATTAATGACACGCTGGATGAAATAATCATAGCAAACTTTAAGGGACACCGCATAACCAACTCAACCAATATGAGTAAACAGGACACTTATATTTACCCACAACAATAGTGGAATTCGCAAGTAAATTTAGTCCTGTGTACAGATACGTAAAATCTGACTGAGCAAAAATGGTTGGTGCGATCATTACATTACCGAACTCCACGATACACAGGTAAGTAAAATCAATAGCTTTGAAATATAATGAAATAACCGTTTAAGTCCCTCAACCTAGCAAAAAATGAACCTAAGTGCAATGCGAAGCCTATTAACCAATGATGTGGGTAAAAACACGCACGCAATCAAGATAAGAAACGGAGAATACATAACTGTAAGTATGGACATGCTATCAAACCCGATCTTCCTCACCATGCTGTAGAGACACAAAATTAACTTGGATGACAGTAGACGCATACCGATATGTGGTTGTAACCGAACGGCAATATTTAATGAAATTAAATTAAGAGAAGGTAGAAAAACTGCAATAGTAGTAGGAAAACGCTTAGAAACTATCCGGAATAGAGCATTAACTAGTTGAATGAAAAGCGATTTCATGAATCAGAATTTGAAACAAACTCCAGTAAATAATTAAGAATAAAGGATTACAATTAGATTACTGGCTGGCTTATAAGTTTACCGCTAGTAATTTATTTAGTGAACAATCCTCAATATAGCAATTAGATTTATAGCTCTTAGTAAGTTCATCGCATATGGATGTATGTGTGCTAAAGAATATTACCAGTTATATATATACGCAGACATACATATAAGCGACGGGCGCCTATATAATGAAATGAAAGTATCTGATATAAATTTAGCCAGTTACAATTATAAATTAAGTTGCTTGAGTGAAATTTTACACAGTTTTACCTAAATTTAATCATTATCACTTAACTCGGAATGGTGGAACTAAGGATGTATCTGATTTATTAAGCTCTCCTCCCTAACAGGAAAGGACACCCATAATAGCGTCATTTATCATGGTAGGTGCAAAAAAAGCCTAATGCATTTAAAGGGCAAAAAAATTCAGCCCCTTTAAGTTCACTTGATTCTGCACAGCAGCTATATTCACATACACATACACGAATATCTAGCGGAACTTCAGTTAGCTATTATGAGACCAACCAATCAGTAATAGAAAAAGAATTCTAGACAGTTATCCGAGATATTTCCAACTAGGTAAGTAACTGGGAGGAATCCTAATGTAGTCAAAACACAGGTTGTTATTATTTTATACCCAGTATTGTAAAAAAAAATCTTCATTTAAAGTGCAGGTACGTATGACGAAAGCAGATACATACATATGATTTTTTAGCTTAGCGTGCATAAAATCTGGATTAACAAGCATTCAAGTGTTCAACCAACAGGTAAAGAAGAAATGGAGACAAGTACTTTCGACTCAAAATTGCCGTCAGATTTGTTTTTCATTCTTTTGTCGATAGGATAAACCAGTGAAACTATTAAAGCCGTTTGAAAAATTGAATTTTACAGTAGATGTATCATTATTCTCGCGGGTATTATGTATAATATGTCTAATAAAATAGTCCACCGAAAGCAAAACGCGTTACATTACTAAGACAATGACGAAAAATCGAACTAGATAAAATGGATCTGCAAAAAACGTTTTCGAATGGTGTTGCCTAACGCTCAACTGACAAACTCAGCGAATGCATTTGTTAAAAAAACTGACCAAATGATTGAATCCGTAATCGTTTATCGCCCAGGACTTGGTGAAACACAGTATAGACGGATTTGCATAATTTTCTAAGTATAGCTGCACAAGATCCGTCATTCCATTTCTATATGAACGAAGCACAAGATTTTTAACTTAGGCATATTGCTGGCTATCCTTTATGATGTGATTAAGATCTAGATTTTATGCATGCATAGTAGAAAAATTGATGAATTGAAGAAAATAGTCAAAAGTGTTACCTTGTATTAAAATTATCACGAATACGATAAAAAAGCAAAAAGACCTCTTAAATAGTGGGATAACGAAAACAGTGACCGGAGAAGAGGCCTGACTAAATCCTGTAGGAGACGAAAATCCCCGTTTATTCATATATGAAAGTCCGTAGTGCTAGAATTTTGTAGATTAATGTTAAATAACATATCAACAATGTATACATTGTATTTAAGACACACTAATTGGACAATCGTTAGTTGCCAAAGGAAAAAGTTAAATTCACTTATTTAATGTACAAACAGAATATGTATTTTAGATGGACACCTTTCGAAATTTCAAAAGTTCCTTGGAAAAGTGGTACAAAAGTACCTACACAAGCTGATTGTCATAACCAAACGGAATAAATCCGTCCCAAATTAGTGGAAAAGTATCGTTATGGTGCGTATCTACGAAATGGTGGCACCAGCACTTTCGCCAACTACCACGTTGTCGATTTTCTCTGTGCTACATGAAAAGTGATCAGGGCTATTATCCTTAGGATTCACAAATTGACACACAAGTGAACTAGACCAATCCAGAAAAGCAATAAAACTGGAACGGGACGCATGAACCAAAGTCATTCACTCTACTGCATGTGATGTGCTACCGGTGGCAGTGTTCCATTAATGCTAATTTTCTAGACTACCGAGGCGCTTACGACAATGCCTCGCGTGAAACGTTATTGCGAGGTAGGCTTGACGATGACGTCCAGGCCAAAATTCCTCGATTGCACTAATCCTGTTATGATTTATTGACATGAAGTCGCGCTAGAAATGTTCTCCCTGAATCTTTTGCGATTGGCTCCAGAGTTCGACAAAGGCGTGTTATTATTGCAATTATATTTAGTAATTTCGGCAACGCAGTCGTTTTTAAGATCGTAAAAATCCTGAGTGAAGATTGACATTGTTAACCAGCTTGTTGACTTAGAAGAGGAATGACGTTTTGTTCTGATTGCAAAAAAGAAAATTGAGCTGCTTAGAGCTATAAGTTGTGCTTAAAAATTTCCATACGATACGGCCCGAAGCTAAAATTCTCGATATTGGTCGTCATGGCGAATTGTACTCAAAGGCACCCTACTGCCGGTAGTCAAGGATTTTGACAACCTAGGATCTACATCTGCCAACTTCTAGATGTGCTAGCCTTGCTGAGGTTGTTTTTGGTATACTGTGCAAACTATTCCCAAATCTCGTATTCTGACTAGTAGTATACGATTCAAAAAGATTTCTAAAACTGATTAAATGTTAGAAATTGAATAAGGTAGAATAGATAGACAGTCACCTAAACAAATTTCCATTTCAGGTATAATGAAGCAAAACGAGAAAAAGGGAACTTACCTCCAATGCCGCTAAAACCACGAACATATTGCGCACCCTCTTGCGACTTGTCAGTGATTATTTCAAGCACAGTACCAAAATCACGATAGTTTAATGCAAGCCAATCAAGCAATAGCTGACTGTCAATTACTTCCATGTCAAGTCCACTTGTCTTATCAGTGAAGTAGGAGCGATCTTTCTCCTGATCAGGTCGCAGATGAATGACGCGTTGTTCTAAAGTAATAAGCAAAACTCTGTATTCAACTTGTAAAGGATAAATGCAAACAACTACAATCTAACTGAATAGGCGCAATAATATAAAGCCATCGCCCAAACTTTAATTGTGGGACAGTTGTTGCCCGACACCATCAACTTCACCGATGGTGGAAGATGCAAAAATCCATGCACAAGAAGGATCTTTCTAAACAGCTTTTGGCAAGTCGCAGTTAATGCTTACATTTTTACCACAACATAACATAATTTTCACCGTATTCTCGCTAGCTGCGCCACGAGGAATGTTTCAACTCGGTTCTAACCCTGGGCTCTACGAGAATGAGTTATGGACTGGTGAGCCAGCCAGAAAACGCAAATGCCCACTATCCACATAGCGAGCTTTCGAATAAAATTAATTGTTCTGAGCACTCCACTTCGACTTGTGCCCTTAGTACACAGGTTAAGACTATTATTTTACCGTTTAGATGCGAGGACAATAGATATAATGTAGCCTTTCTGCTAGCCAGTAGTGCAGAAGAAATGTTACCTCTCTGCAGAAATGTAACTCTCAGTTAACATACGCATGTAGCGAAAATCCACGCACTAACCCCAGAGACGTTGATGAAAAATATAAATTAATAGTCTAACGGCTGTTGCTTCTAGATTTGAGCAGCGTTCTGCAATCCTACTGACTGTCAAAGACATTAGCGTCAAAATTGATTAAAACTGCGCTGGAAACAAAATATGATCAATAAGTTTAAAAAAAGAAATAATTAATTTCAATCTTTCCCTTATCATTAATATTTTTCTGGTGTTGACAGGACTACCGACCTTAATCTGTCGCGGGACGTAAACCATGCGGATGAAACGGTAAGCCACTAAATCTATATCGATCGATGGTGATTCTCTTTCGTTAAGACGCAAAAGCGGATCGTGTGTGGTGGAAGTTTAATCAACCGGGCCGATTTAAAATTTTCACCAAGCGGAAATCTGTATTTTTCCACGGGCATTGTCAACCCGATCACCAGTTGCTCCTGTAAGAAGTTCCAAAGTCAGTGTGAACAAAAGCTATAATCCCATTTACGTAAGTTTCGTTCTTACAGACTACCCATCAGAAAGAGCCATCATTTCGCCACACACCTATTATACCAACTAATATTATTTTAATCTTCGGCAACTAAAGTGTAACCCGTGACCTGCTCTCACAAGCATAAGATGTAAAGACATTTACTTGCGCCTAGAAAAGTTGCTTCGGCAGAAGCGTAAACCATAAATTGAATTCTTCACACCCTGGTGGACATATCAAAATATAAAATAGACATCATGAGTAATTTGTAGGTTGCATTTGCTTACCAAAATGAAAGAGGCCTATTCACATACAAAAGGGCCGTGTTTGCAACACGTGTCACAACAGTAAATAAGAAACGTTACGGTTGCAATACAGTATATTCCAAACTCTCGTTCTATAAAATCGCTCCTAGAAAGCGACTCGTTACAGTGATGCATGCTAGCTAGAACCTATATTAACAATAAAGAATAATTGATCGTAAGTTGTTGAAATGCCAAATTTCTAGGCATTGGGTGTCAAGCTCCAATCTTTTACACGTTACACGATGTCTAAATCGACATCTCGATTCTGTGGATTAAAATAATGGCTCTGACTTATGCGACCGGTCAAACAGCCCATATGATCCTATCTTATTGTAAACATATCGATAATAATCGAAATACTCCGCTTTAAATTTATTCTTAATCTAACTTATATCAGCTTTAAATCTGAATCAATCACAAAGGACGATTTCCATCAGCTACTAGCAGATGTTCTTAATTGGGTGTCGAGACGTGATATTCGGATAATACCAGGACTAGAATGCCAACGTCGGTAACGCGGACAAGGCCCTTCTTTGCACTTTAAACTTGTTTGGTTTCAATCACCGATAGCATATCTTCTGTACATACTTTCGATATCAAAGAAAACATTAGCTTGATTGACACTCAAACCGTGATATAACTGTAAATCAGTTGGCTTGCATATTATTAAGTTAAATCAGGGAATGAAGTCTTTGGTTTATCCTTCTGGTCACATTAGTTCTCCGCAACAAACAGTATCTATCTTTATATGAAGAGGCTCAGATAATGTATTAGTACGTGTAATACTACGATTCCACTTAATAAAGCAGCCATACTAGTCGAAATCGTCAAACTGATATCAACTCTAAAGAATTCTAACATTTAACCACAATGAACTCCAAGTACATGACCAAATTGATCAACAAATTCAACGTTAACATAAATATAAAACTAGAAACTGAGGATTCCATAAGGACACATGATGACAACCCCGATGCAAAAGACCATGGTCACCTTACTAACCTCACTAAGCACACCTTTTCTAAAAATTGCTGACAAACACATGTCAAAACACAGCACCGAAGGCATTTACATACCTTTTAGTGAATCTTGTCAGATTCGGAACATGTTCAAAAAAGACCTTCTCCCTTTCATGGATTTTTAGACTAAATCTTTCCCTTGCGCTGATTTAAATTTATAGTAAATTTTGGCTGGCCACCTGTTGTGAAGAACCTTCTACTTATGAATTAAAATTCTAGCTAATTTGCAGTAGCTCTGTTTTG
Organism: Eudiplozoon nipponicum; assembly: GCA_029291075.1. Classification (NCBI taxonomy): domain Eukaryota; kingdom Metazoa; phylum Platyhelminthes; class Monogenea; order Mazocraeidea; family Diplozoidae; genus Eudiplozoon; species Eudiplozoon nipponicum. Next base: position 78,253 of record JAQBSW010001619.1, read on the forward strand.
ATCGCCCATTCTGTAAGGCGAGACACCACACTCCACGCGCAGGGACATGCAGCATGGAATAATACTGTTGGATTAAGTACGGTCTTGTTGGTTATATAAAACATTAGTTCGTTCATTCCTAAAGGTTATGCATTATTTGTACTCATTTAGCTATCTTTTTGGTCGTCTTACCCAGGATTACGAGTTACATTTGCGTGCCGAATGGTATTTAAAGACTCCAGTGGCCATTAGTCTTCACCAGCGGAAAATTGTCCTTCTCATCTGACACGCGTGTTCTCGTTTCGGGAGAGTATTACAATCGAACCGCAGGTTTTAAATGAAAGGACTAACTTATCCTGTTAATACCTGCAGGTTCGCATTACATTCGCTACAATGAATAGCAAAAGGCCAGTTTGTCGTCAGGCCATGAATTTTGTGGTAACAGACTAATTTCGAAAATTTAACTAATACTTACATTTGTACAACACAGTTAAAATGATATGATCGGATATGTGCGACTAAATTTAATCCTATAATATTTAGTGCTTGTAAAAAGTTAATATTTAGCTGGAAGAAACAACAGACCAACATATATTTCTTGAATGGTTGCGCAGTGCGAGCTTCAAATGTTAAATCTTCGCGGTTTGTTTTCTCGGGTTGTCGCTTTGCACAATAAATTAAGCAAAGATCCGATTGTTCCCCATTTCCAAGTATGCATCGAGTTTGTCTTTGTAACGGGTTGGTGCAGATTCGTCAATTTCTTCTGAAGGCTTCGACACCGTTCATACTAACCACTGGCTACGTTTCGGTACGATATTTCCCGTACCAGCCTCTAATCATTTATACACAGTAAAACGCTCACAATAGCAGATTTAAGTAAATGTGGTAACCACGTTCAGAAACATTTCTCTTTATATATATTTAAAAATCTATCTACACACTAATGGTTTTAAACAAAGAATTGGTCTCAGTAACTAAACTCTATATATGTTCATGCATGAAGCACATGAAAACACCCACTCAACAACGATATACATATAATTAAAACGAAAATTAAATACATACCGTCAGAACTAGGAACTTTCAGAACGTATCGAACAACGCTCAAGTTCTCCCACACAATGAGTGTCTCGACGGCACCCATCTCCAGAGCTCTGAGAGTGTCATCAACACCAAAGCAGTATTTGCCAGAGTCCTAAAAAATAATTTATAATAACGAAAATAATCTTGAGAGAGCTGAACAACAATCGCATAATAAAAACCGTCGAATGCTTAAGAAATTTAACTAAGATTGTCCACATAATAATAGCATCATGACAAAATTTCATCTTCAATATACAATCTATTATCTGAAAACTTTATAAACAAGAAAATTCAATCCAACCGTCAGAGCAGTGTTCGGAAATGCTGCAGACAAGAATCAATTTCACGAACATTTCAATGAGGATACTACGGAACCAGCGAACTCCATACAAGAAACAATACTTGCCGTATGTTCTTCAAGAGCTAACTAACTGATATTATCTCACTGTGGGTGACGCCAGGGAATGGATTAGCGTCTCAGATAAAGATATTTACTAAGTAATTTAAAAGCAGTTTCACCTAAATAGGGAATAACCATTCCGAATAAAACAAAATCAGCGTCGGTTCCGTAGAAGTCGCACTTTAAACGACAATTTTAAAAAATGCTATTTTTTAATTTTACATACGTAAATGAGATTGCATTTCCAAATTGCCCTGCATTACTTGAAATAAAATATAATGGGTTTGGATCGTATTGTCGGCACTTAATGATAAGTAGTTAGTGAGCAGGAAGCGAATGCGGTAATTTTATTGCTCCACTTTATTCATACTGACAGGCTTGTTATGCGTTTGGTCTCCGAAGCCAAGAATAGATATTTCTATTGCAGTTAATTGTTTCAACACTTTTTCTGCCATTTTAACTAGAACTTTTCACTAACTATATGCTTTTAGAATGTTTGCACAATATCAAAACTATTTATTTCTTTTATATACCTTCCAGTCGGGCAGCCTTCTCAAAAACGACGAGCATTATAGTCAAAAACCATAGTCCAACACAAACTTAAATACAATTGTGTATTAGCTATTGTGCAACTAGTAACAAATTAGTTCAAATATGACCAGAAGGATAAACCAAAGGCAGCATGAACGGAACGTATAATCTTGTGCACATCCGTTTTGTGCTTACTTGCGACAAATCAATGGAAGCCGGTCCAATTCTCACACATTCCTCACCAAAATATATAGACGTAAAGAGCGTAATACCGGCTCCTACTGGTGAGTCACCAGTAAGAACGAAATGAATGTGCACGAGATTAAACGTTCCGTTCATGCTGTCTTTGGTTTATCCTTCTGATCATATTGAAACTAATTCTGTACTAGGTGCGCAACACCTAATACAAAATTGGATAAGAATTAGTTCTCTGTCACAAACGGTATCTAACTGTTAAACAGACTTACATAGTCAGCCCGAAAATTCAACCATCAACTTATTTATATTCCAATTCTTGTTTATAAATTTAAATATAGTTGCTTTGTTATGAAACTTTAAATATATAGATATGCGCCAAATCTTATGAACACACACAATATAGCCTTTATGAATGTACGGGAACCACGATATGTGTACATCTTATTACAGATGTCTTTCGCTAATAAATAAAAATTTTTACAATAGAGTTTACGTTAATTTAACCAAATTGATTACAACTAAAAAGTGTGTTTACAATTTGTTAGATTAAAATATCAAGGAAAAATTTCCAAGCAGAGAACAGGAACAAATTATATATATATAACGGAAAACTAAAATTATACTGTACTGTAAATATTCGTGTTAAAATAAAATCTATTTACTAAGATGTCGAAAATCGGTTGTCTGTAGCTTAGTGTCATTTTTCCGAATTAAGCCAATCGAAAATACCGTTAATATTTGATAGTTGTAGTTACGCCAATGATTACAAAATTCTGTAGCATAGCATGGGGCATGAATGCATTTACAAACTATTAATACGGCCTACTATGACAAAGTCCACATAGCTAAATGTAAAATTCCTTAACAGTAATAGATTTTGCCTATCTACTCCACGAAAAACATTTACTAACTAGCACTTACGAGCTTGAGATAAACACCAGTTCTAATGTATTTAATAATATCGAACAAAATAGCTAAACTACCACCAGTCACACGTATTGCATAGAAATTATGCAGCCGACTACCTGATTTTCCATAACTTATATATGAATGGAGGTTTGATCCACGCTAGTTTGTTTTCCATCGTAATCTGATGATGATGCGTCAGTAAGTATAAGTGACGGCAGTTTTGCTGTTCTGCGACAGGTTAAATACAATGGGATTTTTGTTTGTGGCGAAAGTTACAAAAAGTTAATGTTCACGACTGCATAGAAATTGTGCTTATCTAATGTACTTTTCCTTAAATATGCATTTCGGTTTAATCCTTGTCAGTCAATTTGATTATCAAAGAAGGTGAAAACACGTTAGTACGTGTGAATGATTCTAGTTTAGCTGTTATGCGACAGTTAAATACAGTGTAGTTGGTGATCATAACAAGCTCGCAAACGTGATTTTTAAAATAGTTATCACCACTCGCGCAATCAATGATTGCTTAGTTGTTTGTGGTAATGCTCTTTGTATTAAAATAATTCTTTCAACTACAGCCGAACTAATAGCAAGTACAGGTAATATAAAACTTAAAAATACACACAATGCCCGAAATTCATTGCTCTTCAGCAAAAAATGTTTATTTGAATAATATTTTTTAATGATCCTGGTAAATACCGAAGAAAAATGTCATAAAGACGAAACCATGATGTAAAAGATGGATTTTATGTTTCTCTTATGAACTGTTTATGCCTCATAAATAATACATATACTTATGCTGATGTAAGTTACACATTGAGCATGACCTATGTACGAAGCAGTTTACGTATTTATATGACAACTGTCTAGTGGAAGTCAGTATTGCCGCAGGGAATCGAACTCACAACATTTTGATAGATAACAAAACGTTTAATCAATTATGCAACGAGCGTTAAAAACTCAATGTTGCTTACAAGGACAACAGCAAGTGTGACCTCAGAGATGACATTTCAAATTTCCAGCAAACTTGATTTAAAGAATTGTTACCACCACCCGCTCAATCAATTATTGTTAAATTGTATTGCCTATATATGTATATGATGCGAAAGCTGCAAACAGTTAATGTTCGTGACTGCATAGAAGTTATGCAGCCGACATTTCCAGTCAGGTTCAATGTATGCGAGACTGCTAGAAGTGAGAGCCACATATCTAAATTTGATTTCCATATATATTCAATGCGGTTTGATCTTCGATAGTCAGTTCGCCGTCGTACTCTTATGATGATCATGGGAGGTCGAAATGCGTCAGTGCGTTGCGGCTGGCAGTAGTTTTGTTATGTTGTTCGACGACTGGCTAAATACAATGGGATTGGTGTTTACTTCAAGCTCGCAAACTTGATTTAAAGAATTGTTACCACCACCCGCGCAATAAATTATTATTAAATACATACCATTACTACTACTACTACTACTACTATTTTAAAGTTAAATACTGTTTGTTGCGAAGAACTAATATATATGCATGTATTAGGTTTTGCGAACCTAGTAACAAATTAGTTCAGTTGTGACCAGAAGGATAAACCAAAGGCAGCATGAACGGATATTCATGTCGCTTGCTGGCGACTCATCAGTAGGAGCCGGTATTACGCCCTTTAACCACTATTATTCCACATTCTTCTACCAAATATATAGTGGTTAAAGGGCGTAATACCGGCTCCTACTGATGAGTCGCCAGTAAGCACGAAACGAATGTGCATGAGATTATACTTTCCGTTCATGCTGCCTTTGGTTTATCCTTCTGGTCACAACTGAACTAATTTGTTACTAGGTTCGCAAAACCTAATACACACCACTACTATTACCATAAGAGAGCCTCTGAGATGCCAAATCCGATCCAGTTTTAGTGTGCACATGGAAGTATGACAAGTTAGTTTATAAAGTATAATACATATATAAATTTCACATCAAAGAAGTATCCTTTTAGTAACAAAACTGATGCATCAAAATGATGAAAGTACATTAATCTGTTGATTATTCTTACACAGTAAGTTTAAAACAAACTAAAAATTTCAAATCACATATTGAGTATACATGACTTTCCAAAAGAATGATAGCTTTCTGACTTAGTATTAAATTACGTAGGGCAACCGTGTTGGTTGTAAGTGGGTGATGAATACAAAATATCTGTTGGTGTAGTTTGTTACACCGATGAAAAGCTCTTGGGAAAGGTTTAATTGCAACAGTCGCACATTATCCATTTCTACAAAAATGACCACGTCTAGTATTGTATGATTAAGTATTTCGAACATTCATATAAGATATCTTTACTGATTCATATCAATTCCAAATCGGCAATCATTCTTTGCATTGTCGCACATTTGAATTTTATTAAATTTTAATTGTGTGGTAACAAAAATTTGCTTTTTTCTATGCGAAAACCTAGATGCGCCAAAGTATTTCTTGAATGAATTTATATATATACCGACGTCAATTCCGTTTACGTTTTCCCATTCAATATGCTTAAAGTTTGTTACAAAATGGCTTTAACTATTTTTTACAATAAATTAGGAATTGATAAGCAATCACAAGTATCATCATTGGACACAAGGAACGGCAGGACTACAGCAAATATCTTATCATCAATAGCAGTTGACGAAATATGAAGTGCTTCTGAAATCAAGAGCGAATTACCATAGGTAAAATAAGGAAAATTCTTAATGCGTAATTGTATACCACTATCGACGGCAGCAGTCTTCAAATAAGTATAGATTTATGTTACTATAGATCAGACTGAACTGGATGAGAAGTTTTCGTCTGAAAGTAATTAAACAAGGTATTTTAATTTTGGTTAATCTGTTTGAAACTATGCCCATAGTTCAATGATATTACGTTTTTGTTCCGATCAGAAAAGAGGACAACCATTAACGCATAAGCTATCCATATATAAAGCATTCCACACAATTTAAATGCAATATCATAATGTAATGTAAAATCAATATGATAAAAAGAAATAGTTATTTGTACTCATGTGTAGAGGCCCTCTGGTCACTACCATAAGAGAGCCTCCGAGATGCCAAATCCGATCCAGTTTTAGTGTGCACATGGAAGTATGATAAGTTATTCTCTTGAACTAAATTATCAGCGTCCTCAAATTTAAAATTAGTCTCTATAGTAATCAAAGTAAATCTAGACCAAATATACATAACCTGTTCTCCTTGTGAAACATTTGCCTGAAAAAAGTACTAATTTTTTGTTGAAGGAAATATCTTCCTCTACATATGTATTAAAATGGAGTTGGGTTCTTTTTACTGGTTAACACAATAATCGTGAACAAATTGTATGACGGGCATCATCCATATACTCTACATAAATCAGAGTTTAATTGATATTTTTGAATTAATAATAATTAGCAATAGTTAATCTAATTTCAAACAAGGAGAGTAAATTATTTCAAGTAAAAATTGTAATACATAGAAAATTTACTGATCTTTAAATTCTGCAACAAATTGATATCAATATTAGTTATTTATCTATACGCACTCCTTTTCCAACTTGAACCACTCCTACTGCAATTGTTATCGATAAACAAAAACTAGTCATCATTTCATTCACCAAAACATAGTACTAAATATTATTTGCAAATTTGTAATGGAAATAGTATTCCAGATGGCCTTTGTCGCCAAATAAAATTAATTATTAAAATAACAAAATTACCTGAGAAATTTCATCGAAGTATTTTTGAATGAGCTTTTTCTCTTGTATAAATTTAACACCAGCTAGTGTATCAGTAGACAAATCGATCGCTTGATTAAAGCCATTTTCGCCACCATATGAAACATCAACAATTTTCAATACTTTAGTTTGTAGTCGAGCATCAAACATATCCGATTGGCTCAAATCACTTTTAAAGTCTGCAATTCCGGCTAAGATAAGACCTTCCACATTTAATTTGTCGTTTGTTATATAAAGTTGAACTGCTGTTTCTGCTACCTTCCTTAAGTAATTGTGTCGCTTTTCGATACGCAATCGAGCAAAACGTAAAGCTGACTGACCACCACGGCCGTGTTTTTTTGGAAGATCAACCGTAAACTTATGGAGGACTTCACGGGTGTTCCCAGATAATGTGCCAAATAGAGCCCCGTTACCATCCATAATTATAAATCCAAATTTAGTGTCGTCAGTAAGAAGAGCGTTGAGAGCCTAAATAAGCAAAAACTGAACATACTTCCGTGTGAAATTTATTGTCACATAAGTAAAGAGAAGTATTAACGGGCCTAAATGGCTCAAAATCAATATTGACTTTCTTTTCCTTGCCATCTTCAGTTATAATTGTACCGCAGTATATAACCAGTCCGTTATTTGGCACTTGTGATAAAAAACAATTTGAATACCTTTGGTGTATAGTTTAAGTCGTTGTTGTACGGAGGTGATAGCACTCAAAACTGACAACCGATTAACTCTACTTTTTATATTAGAAGCTGTTCCATATTCTTCAGCAAGTAACTTGGCTACACGAGTAATTTGATCCTTCGGGGGAATAATCAAAGATATCATGCTTGTGCCATTTCCCCTAGCAGCCTCAAGACTTTTAATGAGTTTCTTTATACGCCACATTTCCACATTTTTATCTGCTTGAGATGTAATAACATCCCCTGATGACGACATTTTAAATTCGCTAATAACTGATAAAACAAGGATAAGAATAATAATACACCACGCAATATAACCAACACGAAAAACTGCGTAACACGCGCCGTGCAATGAATAATTTAGAAATAAGGCATAGCATGTAACGTTCCGATTAGAATGTCCTACAACGTCACTAATAGCACAAAACAAGGATACAAAGGAAGCAGTAAAATTTGATGGCCTTTAATAGAACCAGGGACTGTATAAGCTGGTGGAGATGTGGAGGAAGATAATTCCTCCACCAAAATTAAAGTGACATTAACTGGTAAATTTAAACCACCTTGGCTGATTGAAACGAATTTTATTTAAAAAGAATTTATTCATTTATTTTCCAGAACTTTCTTTGTTTAAATACTCGACTGTATTGTAACGACACAAATTAATGGCCGACATATTGCGTAAATTAAATTAAATTTTATTTACGTTGCACCAATGAGAAAAAAGCGAAACTTGCCGTTTTAACCAATAGTGTGCAAGTAGGCATGGCATGCTATTTAAGCACGGCAATTTACCATGCAAGTCAGTTGTGGCATTTGCATTCTACCTGCTTCACGCGTGTGCGTTCTGTCGGCTGTCAATACCTACGCTGGTGATTTGATAGTTTCACCAACAACTAACTACATCCGTGACTCATCTTGTTGCGGTATACCGGAGAGACGAGCCAATTAAGTGCAGAACCTGCAGGACGCTATCCACATCGGATTACAGCTCGACCACGGGAGCGACAACTCAACCAGAGTCCACCCAAGGCTCTAGGACATCTTCAAACTCTGAAGACTTCAAGAGAACGCATTACCAGGCTCTCTTAAGGGCCCCCTTTCAGTAACTAATCTCTATTCAGAGCACCTTAACCGAGTTTGTAACGTCGTACGGCATTTACTTGATGCCGGGGCGTTTACAAAACTGGCGACCGCGCCAGGATATTGATTATTGTTCTGATTTTTTTGGTATAAATAAAATTAACTTCCTTTTTCATCTTTTTGGGATAAATAGATTGACATTTGTGTTTTCTTTACCCTGATCGTGGTTTTTCTTGGAAATCTGTTGGGTATATATTCGTGGATTTGTGAATTTTTTTTGGGAGATATAATAATAATAATACGGGGCATCTGTTCGTCTTTCCTACGTACAAAACGGCACCGTACGTACTGTTCTGCGCTCATTCAACTGTGGAAAATAATAATACATTGGCATCAAAGGTCAACGGGGCCTCTGTTCATCTTTCCTACGTACAAAACGTGCTTTTGTTCTGCGCTCATTCAACTGTGGAAGCTGTTTGTGGGTAAGCGTTTCGTTAAAGTATATTTATACATTTTCATATTGCTTATAAATTTATGCTTTTAAGATCCTGTAAGATTGTTAAAATGTCAGGTCCAATTTTAGATATTGATGTTCCTGTTTGGGATGGAGATAGTGAGCTATTCTTTATGCGCGTAGACTCCGCTTTCTCCCCGTTTCCTGATTATGACAGTCATCAAAAACTGTCGAAGGTTTTTGCTAATCTACCTTCTGAATTGCAGCGACGGATTTATCCTAAGCTTGAGGCCATTAGGAAGCTACCTAATCCCATTTTGGGCCTACAAAACGAGGTAGAATCCTTGCTTGGACCCACAGAGACTGAGCAGATAATAAACAAATATGCGCAGTTAGATATGCCAAATCTTGGCCCCATCGAAATACTGAGGGAATTACGGAAACGTTGGTATAAAACCAACATTTCTGACCATGAGGCTAAGGTTGTTTTTATTAACAATCTTCCCCAAACATTAAAACTCTTTGCCAGACAGCTCCCCAACACTCTCTCTATAGATGACTTATCTGAGAGATGTGAGTTAGAATATAGGGTTTTGGAACCCAAAGTGAATCCATCATCCTTTTCTTCACCCCGCAAGATGATAGAATCTCCTCTTTAGAGAGAACAGTGGCGAACATGGCCGAAGTTCTAGAAGGATTGGCAATTACCAAATCCGAGATAAATCAAGTGAGTGCTGGACCAAAATTCGTTTCCAAGTCAAATTATAATGGTAGGCGGCGATCGAGATCTCCGCAATCCTTTAATAAATATGCTCCAAAGAACTGGTGTTATAACCACCAGAAGTTTTTTATGCTTGCCAAGTTTGTCTTTGTCGTTCCGAAGAATTTCCGAATGAGTGTCAATTTCCACAGCTGACGGAGAGGACAACAGACCGCAGGCACAAGGGTGCATCAGTATCGGGAAACGTCTGGCGCAGGAAGTAGAAGACCGTACTTTCTGCACATCAACGGCATCAACGGCGCTACAGGGAAGAAGCCAACTACAATCCGACATCCCTGTCGACTCTTTTCGTCCACGCCGAATTTTTCACATAGAGAACCAAACAGACAATGCCGGTCGCAATCACCAGCCTACTTGTTTGCATGACCCGGCCAAACAGCCCAACGAACTTCTGCACCTTCTTGATTTCGAAACTGGCGAAGAGTTCATCGTAGACACAGGTGCGGCAGTCTCAGTTCTCAAAGGTGATTCAATGGCCGAGATGTCGCTAGGCGTTCTTCTCGCAACAGCTACAGGCGAGCCCATACCAACTTATGGCTGCCAATACCGCACACTCAACATAGGTCTACGACGTGAATTTTCCCACAACTTCATCATTGCCAAGGTCTCACATAATATAATAGGCCTTGATTTCCTTCTAAAATTTCGGCTCATTGTTGATCTTGCCAATCAAAAGATCATCGACCCCTCCACCGGACTTGAACAAAGCTTTTTGACACTTGCCTCCGAGCGTTTGGAGTTACAGGTCATTCAGCCAACCCCAATGCATCATTCAGCAGAGATATCAGCAGCTCTTCGAAAATACAAATCGCTTTTCGATCTTAACAAGTCAGAGCTACGAGTCTCCAACACGATGCATCATATCGTCACAGAAGGACAACCTATTGCACTCAAGAAGCGACCACTGGCTCCTGCTAAGCTGAAAGCTGCCCAGAAAGAATTCTCAAGGCTTTTGAAGAGGGAATCATCAGACCATCGAAAAGTTCATGGGCGTCACCACTGCACTTAGTCTCAAAATCAAACGGATCGTACAGAGCCTGTGGAGACTACCGTAAGCTAAATTCAGTGACAAAATCTGATGCATATCCTATTCCAAATATCAACACTTTACTTGAAAAACTCAACGGCAGCAATTTCTTCTCAGTGATTGACCTCAGACAAGCGTACCATCACATACCGGTAGCACCAGAGGATATCGAGAAAACTGCAGTCATCACTCCATTTGGCCTTTTTGAATATCTTTACATGCCTTTTGGACTTAAGTGTGCTACTCAGACATTTCAAAGATTCATAGACAACATACTTCGCGACGACTCTGCTTATTGTATGTCATATCTCGATGACATTATGGTATTCAGTCCAGATCTAGAATCTCATGCGAAACATTTACGAAATGTCCTCTCACGCTTATCCAACCACGGACTCAAGATCAACTGTGACAAGACGCAGATTGCAACTTCATCCGTCGACTTCTTAGGGCATCGTATCACGGCCCTAGGTATTCAACCGTTGCTGTCAATGACGAATTCAATCAAGAATATCAAGTCATCAAGGACTGTGAGCGATTTACAGAAAATCCTGGGAGTACTAAACTATTATCGCAAGTTCCTTCCAGGCCTTTCAAAACAACTTTATCCTTTGTGCAGGCACCTGTGGAATCGAAAAGGACCTAGCAAGAATTCCATCATTGCTTGGTCATCCGAAGACGAGGAATTACTTCGACTTGCCATCAACTCGTTAGCAAATGCCACAATGCTAACGCATCCAGATTTCGAAAAGCCATTTCTACTCACGACAGATGCTTCTGAATTCGCTATTGGAGCCACTTTGGAACAAGAGATCGACGGAGTTCGGAAGCCTATCAGTTTCTACTCGCGTACTCTCCAAACAGTAGAAACGAGGTACGACACTTTCGGCCGAGAACTTCTCGCCATCCACGACGCAGTGCGCCATTTTATCAGCATCATTGGCAGTAGCAGATTTGTTGTTTTCACAGATCATGCACCACTAGTTAGCGCACTTCGAAACGCAACTTCATCTATCGCCAAGTACTCTGCCAGAGTGGAAAGACAGCTTTCTCGTCTAAGCGAATGGCAATTTGACGTCTTTCACGTCAAGGGCAAACAGAACTTCATTGCAGATGCCCTGTCCAGGCCAGACGTCTCTCTACAACCACCTTCGCCGTCACCATTCACTGTCAACTCCGTGGCACTCAGTGAACCTGCACTAACGCCAACTCTCCTGCGAACTGAACAACGCGGTGACATTCACATTCAAAGATCAATAGCCCGTCACCCAACCAAGTTCATATGCCGTCTGTGGGAAGGCTTACCAATTGTTTACTTCACGGGTACGCAGCCCAACAAGCCAGTTCTGCCGACCAGCCTTCAGAGAAAAGTTTTCGATTCAATTCACTCAATTTCTCACCCAGGAAGCCAAGCGACTGTCCGACTTCTTACAGATCGTTTCTGGGGTCACAGACTTAGGCAGAATGTTAAACGATGGGTGTCAGAGTGTGCAATTTGTCAGAAAAACAAGATCACACGACACACTCGTTTTAAGTTGCAACATTTTCGGTCTACTTCTCGCCTAGCCATCGTCCACATCGACATAGTTCATCTGACAAAGGTTCAAGGTTTCAGCTACCTTCTAACTATGATCGATAGATTTACACGGTGGCCTGTGGCATTACCTCTTGGCACCATTTCTGCAGACGAAGTAACTAACGGTTTTATCTCTGCATGGATATCCAATTATGGTGTTCCCAATGAGGTCATCACGGACAGAGGCACTTGCTTCTCATCTGATCGTTTCAAAACCACCTTGCGGTACATGGGATGCATCTTACGCCAGACGACTGCCTACCATCCCCAAGCTAATGGCATGGTAGAGAGAATGCATAGGGAACTCAAAGCTGCTTTAGCATCCTCGTCCATTAATGGCAACTGGGTCGATGCACTACCTTTAGTTCTGCTGGCCATGCGTTCCCGTACTCGTGAATCCATTAAAACGTCTGCGTCACAACTCTTGTATGGCATGGATCTACGCCTGCCTAGTCAGCTCCCACGTCTACTACCGGCACAAGATGACCCACAAAACGAAGCTACCCGCCTTCGACTTCATTTCGGTAACATGTCCGAACAGCAGCCGAGACACACGCCTCGTCCAGTCTTCGTTCACCCACAGCTCCACAGCTGCAAGAGAGTACTCGTTCGCAACAATAATGCTGTTGCACCACTACAACCCAAGTATCGCGGTCCTTACCCGATTTTACTCAGACAACCAACATACTTCATCATTATGCAAGGCGCTACACCGACATCAGTAAGCATAGACCGTCGTAAAGACCATCCCCTCCTCAACGTGGTACGACGGTGTCAACCATGTTTCGATGATCGATCGTACATGGGCTAACGGGGCTATGGCGGTGGTGTCACCAGGGCGTGGTGGATCTCCGACCGGCAATCGGATCTCCTATAAAATACCACATGAGCCCGACGACGGCACCATGACTCGGCGTGTTCCCCGCCACAAAAGGGTTCAACAGCCACAGGATTACATGGACTCCTGGACAGTACCCCGTACTTCCGAATGGCGAATGAGCTCTCAACAGCCACCGGCAACCATACTATTTACTGCTGCCTTGCAGACTGCGCTTGGATGTGCAAAGGCTAGAGGTGCGTCCTCGATCAAAAAGCCGAGTAGTGAGGGGACACCACTTGTACCAAATTCCCAAGAAACTCCATGAAAATGTCACAATCTATGAATACCGATCATGCTACGGCGTCCCCGGCAAGCGACGCGCCCTGTGCTCCCCCAGAGGCTAGGGTGTCAAGTGAAAAGCTATCTGGTTTTATCAGCGCGAAAACACCTATTTATTTCGGGTGTTGGAATGTTCGAACATTGCTTGATATCGGCAGCCAAGCAATCACGGCCAAATCTTTATATGACTACCAGATTGAAGTTGCATGCCTGTCTGAAGTCCGACTGCCCGGCACGGGATCAACGAAGATAAAAGTACCGTCGGCAGAATCAACATACTTGATGCATCACAGCGGACCAGTTGACGGGTCCGGACAACACGGTGTAGCCATTTTACTTGGTCCTACAGCGCAGAGAGCCATGCTGGCTTGGAATCCTGTATCACCGAGGATCGCAACGGTCCGACTGAGAGGGAAACCTTTTAACATCACAGTCGTAGCCGTCTACGCACCAACCCTCGCAGCTGATTCAGATGTGAAAGATGAGTTCTACGACCAATTGCAAGAGACCATCAACGGAATTTCCAGAGGCGACATACTGTTTGTTGCTGGTGACTGGAACGCACGAACAGGACCTTCTGACTCATCCACCAGACACATACTGGGAAAGTTTGGTCTAGGTGAGCGCTGCGAGAACGGAGAGCGACTTATCAGCTTTGCAGAAGTCAACCATATGTGCGTTACCAATACGCGTTTCCAACACCCTCGGAAGCATTTGCTCACCTGGTATTCAAACGATGGTCACACAGCCAATCAGATCGACTACATTCTGGTACGGTCGCGTTGGATGTCTTCTGTCGAAGATTGCAGGTCATACCGAGGAGCTGAAACTGGCAACCGAGGAGGGTCCGACCACACTCTAGTACGTGCCAAATTGAGGCTCCATCTCAAGTCCCGACGGCGCCGTCAACCTACGAAACGCCTGAATGTTGCTGCCCTAACGGACCCATCCCGTTGTACAGCGCTATCTGCCTCAATCACTGCAAAGTTGACTGCCGCTGACGGTGGAACTCATGCCGTAGATAAAACCAATGTGGAGCATCAATGGAATAACTTGAAACTCTCTACTCAGCAAGCTGCGCTTGAAACGCTCGGAACCATCAAAAGTCACCATAAAGACTGGATCTCTGAACGCACGATGCGGGCGTCACAAAAAGCAAGAGATGCCCGGATGAATAACGCGCCTAATTATCGCCACCTGAGACGTGAAACCACGAGGTCTGCTCGGGCTGACCGTAAGCAGTACTGGGATGAAATGGCTTCCGCCATGGAATCGGCTGCAAACGTCGGTGATTTCGGGGGTCTCTTCCGTCTTATACGTAAAGCATCCGGTAAGCGCAATGCAGAGACAATTCTACGCAGCGCAACAGGAGACTTGATTTCTGATGTCAATGGCAAAATCGCAAGATGGGTTGAACATTTTTCGCAGTTATTGAACCGACCATACAGTGGCCGCTCCCCACCGCAACCACCTGCAACATCTACACCCAGCTACGATGTGGACTGCTCTTCCCCAACTGAGGTTGAGATCGCTACGACCATCCAGCGCATGAAGAGCAAGAAATCCCCCGGTGAAGATGGAATTCCTGCAGAGATCTACAAGGCCTGTATAGGCGCACTACTGCCATCAATCCATCGACTGTTCTCTTCTATCTGGGAACAAGAAGCATGCCCGTCAGACTTCGGAATGTCAATCCTGCTACCGTTTCCCAAAAAGGGTGATAGATCAAGGTGCGAAAACTACCGTGGTATCAGTCTTCTCAACACCGCATCCAAGCTGTTGGCGTCGATTCTATTGAACCGCTTCTGTAATGAGCGGCATGTCCGTACCCGTCCCAATCAGGGTGGATTCCGCCCAGGCAAAGGCTGTGTTGATCAGATCTTTACATTACGGCGAGTTTTGGAACATCGCAACGAATTTCAACAACCAACCGTCGCTTGTTTTATTGACTTCCGAGCTGCTTTTGACTCTGTTGATCGCGACTCCCTATGGAACATCATGCTGCTCGACGGTATGCCCATAAAACTCGTCAATCTGATCAAGGCCTACTATGCAGCCACCAAAGCCAGAGTACGTGTTTACGGAGAAGAATCGGATGAATTCAGTCTGCACACAGGGGTTCGACAAGGATGTCCCTTGTCACCCATATTGTTCAATTATGCGGTTGACTGGATTCTGAGCAACGCGCTAACTGAGTTCCGAGGCGTTCAAGTATCAAATAACCTATGGCTGACGGATGTTGATTACGCAGACGATGTTGTTCTCCTTGCTGACAGCTTTGGGAGCATGCAAGCCGTTTTGGATCAAGTGGCCCAGTTTTCATCAGCCGTTGGTCTGGAAATCAATGCCGACAAAACGAAAGCCTTCGCCATCGGTGTATCTTCATCTGATGAGCAGCTCACGGTGTACGACAGCCCAATCGAAACAGTCGACGATTTTACGTACCTTGGCTCAAAAATACTTCCAACTGGTCAAGCAAAGAATGAAGTCCGAACACGCATCGACCGTGCCAGACTTGCTTTCTTACAATTGAAGAACTCACTTTGGAGAAGAAGTGAAATCAGCCTCAAAACGAAAATCCGAGTCTACCAGACTACTGTTCGCCCTGTGCTACTGTATGGCTGTGAGACTTGGCCATTACGTTCTGAGGACTCCAAAAAGCTCGAAGTATTCGACCATTGGTGCCTTAGGTACATCACAAAGACAAAATGGATGGACCGAGTGTCGAACGCATCTGTTCGTCACCAATGCGGTGACATCATGCAACTATCCGTCTGGATCCAACATCGTCGACTTCAATGGTTCGGGCACGTACTACGCAAACCCGAAGACGAAATGGTACGGCAGGTGATGAACCCAGGTCAATGTGCAAACTGGTGCCGCCGCCGAGGCGGACAACTGAAGACATGGCTTGCAACAATCAAATCGGACATGGAACTCCTAGGTATACGCAATGTTTATGGTCAGCGTCACTGGGAGCGTCATTGGCCCTCTTTATGTTCCGAAATGGCTGCCAACCGCCCGGCATGGAGAGGTTTAATCCGGGATATCAATGGAGCCGGCTTATCCTCTAAAAGGAGCCAGCCGCAGTAAAGTATAGACAGGTTGAAACCGTTTATCGAACCACCTGATCCTGAGAGCGTTCAACTTTCTACACACGTCTCAGGCTCCGTCTGCTCACAATCTCAATATCCTGATTTGTATAACGCGTGATTGATTTTTTTAAACATTAACATTAACTATCAAATTTTTTTAACCTTAGTTGTCTCACGTAGCATAACCAGCTGTTCTTAGCTAACAATTGTGTAGCATTTTTGAACAGTTCTTTGGTATTATGCCATCTCTGAGGCGATGTTCGTGTACATATTTTTATGCAGTTACCTTTGATTTTAATGTATATATTTTTACATTATAATGTATTTCTCACACATGACATTACACTGCCTATTTTGGTATGACCAGCTACTTAGAGCTAACGCTTTCGTGTAGCAACACTAAGTAGTGATCAGCTTCATATCATGGTACAGGCCACTTTCAATGCATATCTCAACTTTATCAATTGCACAAAGACCACTCTACAAATGTCATGACCACAACGTTGAGCACTCTAGCTCCTTTGGTCGTATACAAACACATTGACAACGATCCAACCTGCTTAGGTTTTAACTTAAACCTGGCAAATTCAGAGGCGATTTACCTCGAAATCTTCACGCTGCGGCTCCAAAAACTTACACTGCTCTATTTTGCCTCACGTGCTATGACCGACCACTAGAGCTAACAATTTGTGTAGCAATTCCTAGTGGTTACCTGGCATCATATCATTGTTGAAGCAACCAACAAGCATATTTAAGCCCAGCACTTATGGTTCATCATATTTTTGCTTAACTTGGTTCGAACTCTGTCATGCATTTCTTATCTAGCCTCGCAGAGAGGAATTTTTTTCCTTTTTTTTCAGAGAGGAAAGTGTTGTAACGACACAAATTAATGGCCGACATATTGCGTAAATTAAATTCAATTTTATTTACGTTGCACCAATGAGAAAAAAGCGAAACTTGCCGTTTTAACCAATAGTGTGCAAGTAGGCATGGCATGCTATTTAAGCACGGCAATTTACCATGCAAGTCAGTTGTGGCATTTGCATTCTACCTGCTTCACGCGTGTGCGTTCTGTCGGCTGTCAATACCTACGCTGGTGATTTGATAGTTTCACCAACAACTAACTACATCCGTGACTCATCTTGTTGCGGTATACCGGAGAGACGAGCCAATTAAGTGCAGAACCTGCAGGACGCTATCCACATCGTGATTACAGCTCAACCACGGGAGCGACAACTCAACCAGAGTCCACCCAAGGCTCTAGGACATCTTCAAACTCTGAAGACTTCAAGAGAACGCATTACCAGGCCCTCTTAAGGGCCCCCATATCAGTAACTAATCTCTATTCAGAGCACCTTAACCGAGTTTGTAACGTCGTATGGCATTTACTTGAAGCCGGGGCGTTTACAGTATAAATACTTTGAATTGTGCGCCATTTTCAGTTTTCGAGCATTACTGTTCTCTACCGGTTGTAAATTCCTCGGCCTGCTGCACTTATTTCATTACCTTCATTTAAAGATTTATCGATTTCTACAATATATACCTGCTAACACTGTCTTCTATTTTTATCTATACACGTATTTGGGGACGTTCTGTAACAGGTAATTTAATAATTCTTTTTTTTCACGTCTATTTATTTCCAGATTATTTGTTCGGGTGTTTTGTAACGTGAAAGGTTTCACATTCTTATTGCCTAACATTAAGTGTCAATTTAATAATTAAATTCGATCGATATGAAAGCTCATCTTAAATTTGAGGACACTAGCAAGTTAGCACAAGACATGACAGGTATAAATTTAGCAGATATGAATGAAAATACAAGCTTATCAGATTCTATTTTACCTATTAGGATTGAACACGATCTGGCAAATATGGGGTTCTTAGACACCAATAGGTAAGGAGCCTCTACAAAATTTGACGACCGCGCCAGTCCAAGAATATTAAGTCTACCGCAATATAAATCTGAAAAACATTCAAGTTGGGTCGGGGATGCCCAAATGATATTTAGCGCTTATAATATCGTAAACCCTATAGAGAAATTTGTTGCAGAATGGATTGCATTGCCTGAGAATTTCCGAAACGCCTTGGAAAATTTCAGAGACAGAACTGTGGCAGAAAAACCGTACAATGCATTTGAGTTATTAATGGCTGAAAGATCGGCACAAATGTGCGAATTATTACGCTTAGAAAAGAAGGGGCGTCAACAACCATCAGAGTTTTACGAAAGCCTTTGCACTAAAGCTTGCAGTTTAAATATATCCAGAGATGTGGTACATTCTATTTTTACAGCTGAGCTACCATCTAAGCTTAGAACCACATTGGAAGTATTTGAAACTATGAACATTGATTGGCCACCAAAACTCAGAGGGCTAGACGGTATGTATAAACAGCAGGAATCACAAGTACATGCTATAACAGCAGATTCTGTCATGGTGCAGCCAATCAGAGCAGATACCGAAACCAACCTCACTATAAATAAACCTTGCGTTACTTATGTAGAGAAGTTGCTAGTATACGCCGAGACATTTCGCAACTTCAGAGTCAGGATAGATATACTAGACGTCGAGGGAGTCACTCGCGTCAATGCTTCGAAGGACCAAGCGGATAGTGTAAGGCCCATCGCGAATACAGACGAAGTGCAAAGTGCCAATGTGAGAATTGTATATAATCGCGGTTAGATGGACCCAGATGTAAAGGAAGCACTAAACCGGTAGAGAGAAATCCATCACCGGTAAAAGGATGAAACCACCGCTAGTAGGAGCCCTAGGAGGGGTTCTATTGCAAAGGCTCTCAGATATGCCTTTAAAAGGCATACGTAAGTCAAAGTTTAAAAATGCGACAGGACCAGTTAGCACCGATACAGAGGGCAAAAGTGTCAGACTCTTACTAAGCGGAGATCTGGAAAACATTGCCGGCTTATCCAGCCATAAATTCATTATGGAAGATGAATTATCTGGATTAGAATTTCTCATCGATACGGTTGCTAAGGTAACCATAGTTAGGTCAGACGTGGTGGAAGCAGATTGCCCTACATTTGATTATCAACTATGGGCCGCTAGCGGTAGTCCGATAGGAGTCAAATGAATGAAAGAAATGTCGGTGACGTTAGGCCAGAAATCATTCTTTACATGGAATTTTCTCGTAGCTGATGTCAAGGACCACATCATTGGGATGGATTTCTTGACACATTTCAAATTTTCATTAGACCCCAAAGCTAGGACTATCGCAGAAGGCGTAGGGATGTCAACACATACTGAGTCTAACACATCGCCAGTTTGAACAGTTCTTTTACCCCGTCCATCGGTCGCACATGACTTCGCCGATATCATTGACAAGCACCTAGCAGTGTTTCAGGCTTTCAGTGCCAAAAGGATAGGATTGAAGACTGTAGTAGAACACCAAATAGAATTGGTGGCTCCATTGCCTTGTTAATCAAAGGCTCAACCATTGGCACAACACAAGCAACAAGTTGCTATATCCGAATTTCACCAATTGCGCAAATTGTTGAATTGACTGATGCGTTACATACGAAATTAGATAAATTAAAGATTGATGTTCAGCCATGGTTTGAGTTGGCTGAAATAACAGTGGAAGATGACACACCAACCAAGAATAAATATCAGGCGAAGAAATAATAAACATATCAGCGCAGATTAGCAAACAAGAACAGCTAATTTTATTTAATCTTGATGAAAATGCTGATGTAAAAGCTGTCGAGAAATTAATCATCCTGATCAAGGATGAGACGCATGCTGACATCGCTAAATGTTTCAGAGTGGGCAAAAGATCCGATCGTCCAAGACCGGTGGTTATAAAGTTATCAAAAAGTTCAATATATATGCAGATTGAGGCCATCAATAAAAGGAAAGGTGAGAATCCGAGTTTTCATAGCATATTTATTGGACGTGACAAAACATATCTCCAACGAAAGTTGGCAAAAGCAAAAAAGCTAAAGAACAACCAGGAGCGGAAGCCATCTACTTCTGACCACGATATTATAAGGAATTTATCGAGATAAGATACAATTGTAACACGCGGCTCCGTGTTACAACCCAACGAAGGTCAATTTTTACAAACGTTGTCCTTATTAAGGTCAAATTTTCTAACTCTGTCCTTAAACAATATTTCTCTTAGCTGTTATTTTAGGAACAATCTCTTTTAGTCTCAAGCAGTTTTAATCGATATTTCTTGAACTGCAATTTTATTTGTAATTAATAGTGTTTTTATTAAAGGAACAGAACCGCGCACGATACGGATAAAACACGCGGTGGACTATTGTGTCTCAGTGAACTTATTTCGCTGAGTTGTAGAAGTTACGCATTGGATTTACTGTGTTAGACTATCCGAACTTCAGAGAACAATGGATTAATATAATAGCCTGAGGATAAAACACTGAACTAAATATTTGTGAGTTTTTTGTCATTGAAGTCGTTATACGGATTATACAGTACATTTTTCTTTATAACATAAATCATTTTACTATGTTCAGATTATCATGTGTTTTCAATCATTTGACTATGTTCATTCCAATCCAGACATTTGTGTAAGAATAATTTCTTGTGCGCAAAACAGTGTTCTTTATAAACATAAATCATTTTAACTTTTGTCGTCTAGAAGACGGAAAATTTAGTTTAACTGTGAATAGTGTTTAAGACCTATTTTGCATAAAATCTGTTTTTGCAGCTGACCAACATATATTCAATTTGAACTAACTGTGAATTATATTTCTATTTGCAACATTATATCTAATATATGTATGAAACCAAGTTTTGGTTTTCTCATATCAACCATCCGAAAAGGATCAGAGACTGATTAGGCGCACGGGTAGTAATAATAGCCACCATTGATATGTAGGACGGGTATAAAATTCACGAACTAGAAAGCAACCCCGCGAAAAACCCCTACATTATGGTGCCCCAGTTCGTCGAACTCACAGCCAGTAAGGAATTAATAAACAGCTAGATTTTGAGAAATTCAAGCACTTTCAATGAAGGCCACTACACACGTTATTGCCTCGGAAACGTCTGCACATACCCGCGCACAGACGCGACGTTCAAATGGGCGCGGTCACCCTCAACAACTCAGGAGGATCCGCCCATGGAAGGTTCGGAAGACGGGTGGGGTCAGCCTCCTCGGCGGCAGCAGAGGCTGAGCACCCCCAAATTGTTGGCCGCTCCACGTCTGATGGCTCGAAGCACGTTGCCTTCGCGGTAGAGCGCAATCAAACTATTGTCTTTACAGCGACGGCTCCAATTAAGTCATGCTTCAAACGCCCAAATGCCAGCAACCAATCTCATCGTCGGTTGCCACTATCAACATACTTTCTCATCCGTGACGCAATCTCTGGCGAATGAATTTTCATAGACACTTACTTTACTGCGGCTGACTCCTTTTGGAGGATAAGGCGGCTCCACATTTCATGGAGTTTCTTGGGAATTTGGTACAAGTGGTGTCCCCTCATAGACACTTGGCTTAACAAGGATATTGAAAACCATGAATTTGATATTCCTCACTATTCTATATTCAGAAAAGACATATCGCTGGATAAAAGAGGTGGAGGAGTACTCATTTATAGTAAATCTGTATTAAATGCGAATATTTTACATACTAGTGAAGATAATGCTATCATTGATTTTTTATCTATACAAATTGATAATCTCATCTTAACCGCGGTTTACAGACTGCCGTATGCTACTTTATATGGTGATCAAACATTTACCAATTCTTTTCAATCTATTTCTGACTGTCATGGCTATAATGTAGTGGTAGGTGACATTAATAAGTTACATGACTGCGAAATAATCAATTATTTTTCTAATCATGATCTCAAGCAGATTATAAATGAATAAACTAGAGGTTCGCAATACTTAGATCATGTATATTTAGAAATTTAAACGGTGAAATCACACAGTTATGATGTTGTTAACTATTTCAAAGAATTGGATCACAAACAAATTATTTTACAATGGAACATCTTGAGTAGCAAAACACAGAAACTAAATTTTGAAAATGCACACGTGCACTGTTCCAGAATCAACTGGAATCTTTTTAGAGAATTAAGCATACTGATTGATTATGAAAGTTTTTATTTCTTGAACACTGACGAATTTGTTTCTTCTGTTTCATCGTTATTATCTATTTTATTTCAGGCATCTACGTTTACGGACATTATACCGAAACGAATCAATAGGAAATTATGTAAACTAAGAATTAAACGAGATAATATAATAAAGTGTAGTCTTATCAATAGTATTAAACATATGAGGTTAGATTTCATTGATAACGAAATTAATTCATCACTGCTGATAATTCGTCAAAGATCAGAACGAATTATTTTGGCCAAAATGAAGAGTAATCCTAGACTAGGATACAAACTCCTCACAGATTACAGTAAATATAAGGAAAAGTTAAAGCTTATATTACCTGTGGATAAAACTGAGTATGAATTTCTCTGTGAATTGGATGAAGTATTTGGCAATTTGATATGTAATCCACAGAATGAAAGAAATTTCATGGAACTACCTGATCCTTTGGGAGACCAGGAACCAGGACTTGTTATTGACAGTGATGAATTGATAAAATTAATGTTAAAAATCAAATCAAAAAAACAAAAAGATCACCTTGGTATTTCGATTGATAACCTGCTTCAATTACCCTTAACATTTATGAATGCGCTCTGCAACTTTATAAATAGAATTTTGAAGAATGGGAAATTACCAATCGATATACTAACGATAGTAGCTAAACCGTTGCCAAAAAGTAAGTAAGCCAACGTGCGCCAGTGATTATAGATTAATCTCTATTATCCCTTCGTTTTTGATGGAATATGTGTGGTTTGAATCCAAATAAAGATATTCTATTCTATTCTATTCTATTCTATAATAGAACGATTGATACTAGATCATTTAGAACGTATGTTGATTTATGTCAACATGGATTTACGAAAGATAGATCGACAACTACTAATATGCTTTCCATGTGGAAACATGTAATTACATTAGATGAGAAAGTTAGATGCAATAATTGTATTTATAGATATCTCAAAAGCTTTTGAATCCCTATCTTTTGATGCTATTTTGAATGCGATTAATTTATTGAATATTGATCCGAATATTTTTAGATTACTTAGGTACTACTTATATAATCGAAGAATGAGTATTCAAGTAAACGATTTGATATCAAAATCGAAAAGAGTAACAAGTGGAATTCCACAGGGATCAAGTTTGGGGCCAATTTTATTTAAAATCGTATTTGGACATTTGGAAACTAAGATCCTTAACGGTCGAGTTTTCAAATTTGCTGATGATTTAAAAATAATCTTTACAATTTATCCAAAAAATGTCGAATACTCCAAATTAATGTGACACTAGATTTGAATGATTTAAGTCGATATATAATAAAACTAGGGCTGAGATTAAACAGTAAAAAGACGCGAGCTTTAAAAATAGGTAACAGAACACAATTTAATTATGTTTATTTTCATGATGCTGAGATTAATGGTGATTTTGAGATTAAACTTATGCAAGAAATTAAGGATTTAGGCATACCTATTCAATGTACGGCTTCTGCTGATAGACATATTGAAAGGATAGTAGACAGTGCCAAGAACAGATGGGCACTAATAAATAGAAATATCTTATCGAATGAAATAAAATTTAAAATTTTTATAATATGGATTAGACCGATACTAGAATATCCTGCCGCTACTTGGAATCCATTAAAAAAGGGTTTGTGTAATAAGATTGAAGCTGTAGAAAAGAAAATTTGTGAAACAAATTAGTCCTATCTCCTGCACTATATACGCCACTAGATTACAGTTTGTATCACTGCAAACTTTATGGTTTCGGAGGATGTGCTATTGCATAAAAGCTTTCCATTTGAACCAGTGGACTGATGCCTATATGAATCCAATAAGAAAGAGTCATGAAGTTGGAACTAGATCTGGTCATTTTGCAATATCTCCACCATTGGTGGGGAATGTTGCGGGCAAGCTATTCTCTTTTTCAAAAATTTACAAAATTTACAATCAATTGTCAAAGGGGCTTAGAGAAACGCCTCCAACTAAAATGTCTTTTAAATCTTTATCTACCGAACTAGAAAAAGTGTTCAATCCTGCTGATATTTTTAATTTTTATTATGATAATACTTTCTCATGGTTAAATAAAAGACAAAAGATTTACTGTTATCAGCATAGCCTCCTCGATTCTATGTTGGGGTACTTTGCGGAGTTGCTATCTAGTTCGTGATTTTGTACCCCTACTACTTATCAATGGTTGCTATTATTACTACCCTCCGAGCACTAACTCATCTCTGGATCCAAATGTATCGTTCTTTCGCTTTTAGTAAACAATCAATCATTTTCTCATAGTAATGACAATATAATAAAGGAGATAAATTCACTGTGATAGTTGGTTGAGTCCACCGCGTGATCCTCTCGGATCGCGCGCGGTTCTGTCTATTTATAAAAACACTATTAATTACAAATAAAATTGCAGTTCAAAAAATATCGATTGGAACTGCTTGAGACTAAAAGAGATTTTTCCTAAAATCACAGCTAAGAGAAATATTGTTTAAGGACAGAGTTAGAATATTTGACCTTAAAGAGCACAGCGTTTGTAAAAATTGACCTTCGTTGGGTTGTAACACGGAGCCGCGTGTTACATACACCCCCCCGACAGTGAAAATTAGTACACAATGAAGGGGGCTAACCTTACAGGAAATGTTATTGCTTTTTCATGCCGTATAACGACTGATTTTGGTTCTGTCAACACTGATACTGGCTCCTCTATTTCTCGCGTTCTTGGACGGATGGTTAGGTCGAAGTGTTCGAGAAAGTCACGTCCAATGATGTTTCATGTCGTGTTGTCGATGATGAACGGATATTTGAAACATCATTTTGAGTTGGAGAACGAGATTGTGTGTACTCGTACCCCAAACGTCGCTATGTTGGAGCCATTCGCGCAGGTCAGACTGTTGGTGTCGACTGGGTGGGTTGGTTCAAGATAATTGTGGCGTAGTGAGCTTACATCTGATCCAGTGTCTATGACAATTCATTTGCCAGAGATTGCGTCACGGATGAGAAAGTATGTTGATAGTGGCAACCGGCGATGAGATTGATTGCTGGCATTTGGGCGTTTGAAGCATGACTTAATTGGAGCCGTCGCTGTAAAGACAATAGTTTGATTGCGCTCTACCGCGAAGGTAACGTGCTTCGAGCCATCAGACGTGGAGCGGCCAACAATTTGGGGTGCTCAGCCTCTGCTGCCGCCGAGGAGGCTGACCCCACCCGTCTTCCGAACCTTCCATGGGCGGAATCACCTGAGTTGTTGAGGGTGACCACGCCCATTTGAACGTCGCGTCTGTGTGCGGGTATGTGCAGACGTTTCCGAGGCAATAACGTGTGTAGTGGCCTTCATTGAAAGTGCTTGAATTTCTCAAAATCTAGCTGTTTATTAATTCCTTACTGGCTGTGAGTTCGACGAACCGGGGCACCATAATGTAGGGGTACTTTTTGCTGTTGCTATCTCGTTCCTGATTTTGTACCCCTACTACATATCAATGGTGGCTCTTATTACTACCCGTGCGCCTAATCAGTCTCTGATAAATGTTTTTTATAGTAAACAATCAATCATTTTCATAGTAACGAATAATCCGATAAATTCACTAATACAATAGTCCACCGCGTGATCCTCTCGGATCGCGCGCGGTTCTGTCTATTTTATAAAAACACTATTAATTACAAATAAATTTGCAGTTCAAGAAATATCGATTAAAACTGCTTGAGACTAAAAGAGATTGTTCCTAAAATCACAGCTAAGAGAAATATTGTTTAAGGATAGAGTTAGATTATTTGACCTTAAAGAGCACAGCGTTTGTAAAAATTGACCTTCGCTGGGTTGTAACACGGAGCCGCGTGTTGCATCTAACTCCAAGCTTTGTATTATTAAAATTGAAATGTTATGCATTATATAATTAAGTTAATCAACAATAAATACGATCAATTGCTAGTAATGGTTCCCTTTTTTGCATAATGTTACACTCGAAGTATACTTTAAATTTTACTGTTTTTGATAAAAAATCTATCAATCTTTACAGCCTAACTTTCTGATGCTGATAAATTGTACAGAACAACTAGTGAGATATACTTATCTACATGAGACTAATTGTAATAACTTTATTTTATATTGTACATTTTCGAATTTTATTATTTGATGGAACATGTGTGATTTGAATCCAAATAAAGATATACTACTCTAAGATATTCTATTCTAATTGCGCAAAGAGGGGATTTGTAGAAGGTCAAATTCCAATTTGGCTTCCCCAATAGTGGTAGTTCCAAAACCTGAACCGAGTCAATGGAGGGTTTGTGGAAATTATCGTCTAATTAACTCAGTGACGAAGAGTGATTATTATCCTCTCCCTAATCATAGTACTTTACTGAGATATAATGGGATATGAGGTTTATTCAACTTTAGATCTCCAGAAAGCGTACTATCAGACACCAATGGATGAAAGTTCGATACCACTCACCGCAGTCAGATTTCCAGAAAGGGGATCGCATGAATTTCTTAGAATGCCTTTTGGTTTGAAAAATGCCAGTCAGACATTCCACCGTTTGGCTGAAGAAATTATTCATAATTGTCCATTTCCGATGGTGTATTTAGACGACATTATAATTTTTAGTTGCTCACGTGATGAACATCGTAGGCATTTAGAAACGGTTTTGACCAGGCTGGAACAATATGGATTAGTGGTCAAACCTAAAAAGAGTAACATCGGATGCTCTTCAGTTAAATATCTTGGTCATATACTTTCCAAAGATGGAATTATACCTTTGAAAGATAAGATCCAAGCTATTAATCACAGATGCCTCAGATGTTGCAATAGGGGCCGTGCTACAGAAAAGAGATCAGGACATAGTAAGACCGATTGGGTTTTATAGCCGTAAGATTAATGATCGAGAAAAACGTTATGATACGTTTGGTAAAGAGCTTCAAGCAGTGTATGCCGCAGTGCTACACTTTAAGCAATTCATAGATGGTCATAAATTTAAGTTATTGACCGATCATAAGCCGTTAATTAGTATACATGGTAAAACAGCGAGGCTTAATTACTCTCGTAGAGTAAATTCCCAAATAACCCGGTTATCAGAGTCCGATTTCACTGTGTCTCGTATCGTTGGTTAGGAGAATGTGGTAGCCGATGCTCTTAGCAGACCGAATGAAGCCGATGTCGAGCTGATATTTCAAGGTCCATTGAAGAATCTAGATGATTCGATGAATGATTTAGTCAGTCAAATCGAAGAAACGCAAGTATTGGATTCCTTTACGTTAGTCTTGTCCAAAAGACCAGGATATGTTCGTAAGCTCCTGAGTAGCAGGTGGTTATTATGCGAAACGTCCAGAAGTCAACCACGACCATATGTGCTGTCGGAGTTACGAGCCAAAATTATCCAAGTGTTACACGACATGGGACATCCATCCATTAAAGTCACCATTCGATTAATTAACGATAGATACGTATGGCAGCACATGTCTAAAGATATACGGGTATGGGTAAGAGCCTGTGCCAAGTGTCAAACATGTAAGGTTTGGAGACATACCAGAACCGAGATACAGAATATTGGGATACCAATTGGAAGGTTCAGACACGTACATATAGATAGCACTCATTGGTCGGTAAAATCTTGAATTTTCATCATTTTCAGATGATGTAATTTTTGGCCTCAATTGATGGGTTCTCCTTTGTTCCTTCTTTTTTAAGCCTTCCATTAGCTGATTGTCTAAAAATGACGTTGGAACAAGATTTTCCATTGTTCGTCTTCCGAATTTTTGAGACCGAATTTCCAGTCTCATTTTCAGGGTTGACACAATACGCACAGGAATAAAACACAACTTGTGGCAATTGTGTTTTATTCCTGTGCGTATTGTGTCAACCCTGAAGATGAGACTGGAAATTTTGGTTTTCCGGAAAACGTCACTAGTGATCGTGGTAGACAATTTATGTCCGAGCTTTTCGAAAGATCTCTCAACATCATGGGAACAACTGTATTGTATACTAATGTTACAGTTAAATACTGTTTGTTGCGAAGAGCTAATATATATACAAGTATGTATTAGGTGTTGCGAACCTAGTAACATATTAGTTCAGTTGTGACCAGAAGGATAAACCAAAGGCAGCATGAACGGAAAGTATAATCTCATGCACATTCGTTTCGTGCTTACTGGCGACTCATCAGTAGGAGCCGGTATTACGCCCTTTAACCACTACATATTTGGTGGAATAATGTGTAATAATAGGACGGTACAATCTCCACATTCTTTGACAAAATATGTAGTGGTTAAAGGGCGTAATACCGGCTCCTACTGATGAGTCGCCGTGTGCTACCGGAAACGACAATGCCGAGATTATACTTTCCGTTCATGCTGCCTTTGGTTTATCCTTCTGGTCAAAACTGAACTAATTTGTTACTAGGTTCGCAAAACCGAATACATACTTGCATACTAGTAATGATAAAACCAGTTGTTACAAGTTAACAGCATATAGAACAGACAACTCAAAGCTCTCTAATAAGCAATTCTAACATAGTTAACATCGTTAGTTGTTTACTAAAATAATTAAACATTGTTTATAGAAATTTCATTGCTTAGTGATACGTTTGCATAGTAACACAACGTATAAACAGTGTCCTGACAAAAGTAATACTTTTATGTCGGAGGAAATATCTTCCTCCTGTGGAGGAAGTTATTTCCTCCAACAAAATTTAAGTGACAATAATTGTTAAATTTAAACCACCTTGACTGATTGAAACGATTTTTATTTAAAAAGAAATTCGTTTACTTTTCGAGAATATTCTTTGTTTAAATACTTGACGGTATTGTAAACACTCCAGCTTCAAGTAAATGCCGTACGATGTTACAAACTCGGTTAGAGTGCCATAAAATAAAGAGTTATGTACTGTTAGAGGGCTCTTAAAAGGACCGGTCTTGCGTTCTCTGGCAAATGCCGAGAAGGTCCGTGAGTGTGAAGACGTCCATAATTACTCCTAGACTCTTTTGACCAGCTCGGATTGACTTGGGTTGTGGTTCCTTTTGTTCTGGCGTTATAATCTCGTTGAGTAATTTCGTTGAAATTCTGCAGTAATTGGCTAGTCTCCCTAGTTGTACAGCAACAAGATTGGCTTTACTGATTTTGCAAATGTTGGTGAAGCCAATCCAAAAATCAGTGTAGGTCACGACAGAAGACAGTACGCACACGTAGCGCACAGCAGAAGGCAAACGCGAAAACTTAACTGCATGGTAAATTTACCGTGCTTAAATATCCATGTCATAGAAATATATGGCTACTTGCACACTATTGGTTAACGACAAGTTTTGCTTTTTTCTCACTGGTGCAGCGTGAATCGAATTTAATTTAATTTACGCAATATGTCAGCAATTTATTTGTGTCGTTACATCACTTTACTCTCTGAAAAGAAGAAAAAAATAATCCTAATCGGCGTGGCTAGAAAAGAAATGCATGACAGAGTTCGAACCAAGTTAAGCAAAAAATAATGTATCATAAATGCTGGGCTGAAGTATGCTTGTTGGTTGCTTCAACAATGATATGATGCCAAGTAACCACTAGGAATTGCTACACAAATTGTTAGCTCTAGTGGTCGGTCATACCGCGTGAGGCAAAATAGAGCAGTGTAAGATTTGGGAGCCGCAGCGTGAGGATTTCGAGGTAAATCGCCTCTGAAGTTGCCAGGTTTAAGTTATAACCTAGGCAGGCTGGATCGTCGTCAATGTGTTTGTATACGACCAAAGGAGCTAGAGCGTGTGCTCGACGTTGTGATCATGATATTTGTAGAGTGGTCTTTGTGCAATTGATGAAGTTGAGATATGCATTGAAAGTGGCCTGTACCATGATATGAAGCTGATAACTACTTAGTGTTGCTACACGAAAGCGTTAGCTCCAAGTAGATGGTCATACCAAAATAGGCAGTGTGATGTCAAGTGTGAGAAATAAATTAAGATGTAAAAATATATACATTAAAATCAGAAGTAGCTGCATAAAAAATATGTACACGAACATTGCCTCAGAGATGACATAATACCAAAGATCTGTTCCAAAATGCTACACAATTGTTAGCTAAGAACAGCTGGTTATGCCACGTGAGATAAATGCAAAAAATAACGCAAGGTTAAAAAAATTTGATGCGTAGAATAACGGTCCGATGAGAAGCAAGTGCCTCTGTCCGTGATGACCTCATTGGGAACACCATAATTGGATATCCATGCAGAGATAAAACCGTTAGTTACTTCGTATGAATAAATGGTTCCAAGAGGTAATGCCGCAGGCCATCGTGTAAATCTTTCAATCATAGTTAGAAGGTAGCTGAAACCTTGAACATTTGTCAGATGTCGATGTGGACCATGGCTAGGCCAGAAGTAGTTCGAAAATATTGCAACTTAGAACGAGTGTGCCGTGTGATCCTGTTTGTCTGGAAAATGGCACACTCAGAGGCCCATTGTTTAGCGTTCTGCCTAAGCCTGTGAGCCCAGAAACGATCTGTGAGAAGTCGGACAGTCGCTTGGCTTCCTGAGTGAGAAATTGAGTGAATTGAGTTGAAAACATTTCTCTGAAGGCTGGTCGGCAGAACTGGCTTGTTGGGCTTTGGACCCGTGATGTTAACAATTGGTAAGCCTTCCCAGAGACGGCATATGAACTTGGTTGGGTGACGGGCTTTTGATCTTTAAATTTGATTATCACCGCGCTGTTCCGTTCGCAGGAGGGATGGCGTTAGTGCAAGTTCACTGAGTGTCACAGAGTTGACAGTGAATGGCGACGGCGAAGATGGTTGTAGCGAGACGTCTAGCCTGGAAAGGGCATCTGCAATGAAGTTCTGTTCGCCCTTGACTTGAAAAATGTCAAATTGCCATTTGCTTAGACGTGAAAGCTGTCTTTCCACTCTGGAAGGGTACTTGGCGAAAGTTGAAGTTGCGTTTCGAAGTGCGCTAACTAATGGTGCATGATCTGTGAAAACAACAAATCTGCTACTGCCAATGATGCTGATAAAATGGCGCACTGCGTCGTAGATGGCAAGGAGTTCTCGACCGAAAGTGTCGTATCTCGTTTTTACTGTTTGGAGAGTACGCCAGTAGAAAGTGATAAGCTTCCGAACGCCGTCGATCTTTTGTTCCAAAGTGGCTCCAATAGCGAATTCAGAGGCATCCGTCGTGAGTATAAATTGTTGTTGAAAATCTGGATGCGTTAGCATTGTGGCATTTGCTAACGAGTTGATGGCGAGTCGAAGTAATTCCTCGTCTTCGGATGACCAAGCAATGATGGAATTCTTGCTAAGTCCTTTTCGATTCCTCAAGTGCCTGCACAAAGGATAAAGTTGTTTTGAAAGGCCCGGAAGGAACTTGCGATAGTAGTTTAGTACTCCCACAATTTTCTGCAACTCGCTAACAGTCCTCGGTGACTTGATATTCTTCATTGAATTCGCCTTTGACGGCAAAGGTTGAATACCTTGTGGCGTGATACGATGCCCTAAGAAGTCCACGGATGTAGTTGCAATCTGCGTCTTGTCACAATTGATCTTGAGTCCGTGGTTGGATAAGCGTGAGAGGACATTTCGTAGATGCTTGGCATGAGATTCTAAGTCTGGACTGAATACCATAATGTCATCAAGATATGACATACAATAAGCAGAGTCGTCGCGAAGTATGTTGTCCATGAATATTTGAAATGTCTGTGTAGCACACTTAAGTCCAAAATGCATGTAAAGATATTCAAAATGGCCAAATGGAGTGATAACTGCAGTCTTTTCAATATTTTCTGGTTCTACCGGAATGTGGTGGTAGGCTTGTCTGAGGTTAATCACTGAGATGGGATGGGGTCAAACAATGAGAAGAAATTGCTGCTGTTGAGTGTTTCAAGTAAGGTGTTAATATTTGGAATAGGATATGCATCAGATTTTGTCACTGAATTTAGCTTACGGTAGTCTCCGCACTCACTGTACGATCCGTTTGATTTGGAGACTAAGTGCAGTGGTGACGCTTATGAACTTTTCGATGGTCTGATGATTCCCTCTTTCAAAAGCCTTGAGAATTCCTCTTGAGCAGTATTCAGTTTAGCAGGGGCCAGTGGTCGCTTCTTGAGTGCAATAGGTTGTCCTTTTGTGACGATATAGTGCATCGTGTGTGAGACTCGTAGCTGTGACTTGTTAAGATCGAAACGCGACTTGTATTTTCCAAGAGCTGCTGATATCTCTGCTGAATGATGCACTGGGTTTGGCTGAATGACCTGTAACTCCAAACTCTCGGAGGCAAGTGTCCAAAAACTATGCTCAAGTTTGGTGGAGGGGTCGATGATCTTTTGATTAGCAAGATCAAAAATGAGCCGAAATTTCAAAAGAAAATCAAGGTCTATTAAATTGTGTGAGACCTTGGCAATGATGAAGTTTTGAGAAAATTCACGCTGTAGACATATGTTAAGTGTGCGATACTGGCAGCCATAAGTAGATATGGGCTCGCCTGTAACTGTTGCGAGAGGAATGCCTAGCGACATCTCGGCCATTGAGTCACCCTTGAGAACTGAGACTGCTACACCTGTGTCTACGAAGAATTCTTCGCCGGTTCTGAAATCAAGAAGGTGCAGAAGTTCGTTGGGCTGTTTGGCCGGATCATGCAAACAAGTAGACTGGTGATTGCGACCGGCGTTGTCCGTTTGGCTCTCTATGTGGAAAATTCGGCGTGGACGATAAGAGTCGACAGGAATATCGGATTATAATTGTTTTTTTCCCTGTGGCGCCTTTAATGCCGTTGATGCGCAGAAAGTAAGGCCTTCTACTTTCTGTGCCAGACGTTTCCCGATCCTGATGCACCTTTGCGCCTGTATTCTGTTGTCTTTTCCGTCAACTGGGGAAATTGACACTCATTCGGAAATTCTTCGGAACGAAAAAGACAGACTTGGCATGAATTAAAAAACGTTTGGTGATTATAGCACCAGTTCTTTGGGGCATATCTGGTAAAGGATTGCGGGGATCTCGATTGCCACCTACCGTTATAATTAGGTTTAGGTATGAATTTGGGTCGAGCCTTCACTTGATTTAGCTCGGATTTCGTTATGGCCAATCCTTCTAGAACTTTAGCCATGTTCGCTACTGTCCTCTTTAAAGAGGAGAGACTATCATTATGCGGGGGTGAACAAAAAGATGACGAATTCACCTTAGGTTCCATAACCCTATATTATAACTCACATCTCTCAGGTAAGTTATCTATAGAGAGAGTGTTGGGAAGCTGTCTTGCGAATATTTTTAATGATTGCGGAAGAATGTTAATAAAAACAACCTTTGACCCATGGTCAGAAATATTGGTTTTATACCAACGTTTCCGCAATTCCCTTAAAATCTTGAAGAGGCCCAAGTTTGGCAAATCTAACAGTGCGTATTTATTTATTATTTGCTTAGTTTCTTTGGGCACAATCAAGGATTCTACTTCATTTTGTAGGCCCAAAATAGGATTAAGTAGCTTCCTAATGGCCTCAAGTTTAGGATAAATCCGTCACTGCAATTCAAAATTTAGTTTAGCTAAAACCTTTGACAGTTTTTGCTGACTGTCTTAATCTGGAAACGGAGTCTACGCGCATAAAGAATAGTTCACTATCTCCATCCCATACAGGAACATCAATATCTAAAATTGGACCTGACATTCTAACAATATTACGGGATCTTAAAACGATACATTTATAAGCAAGATGAAAATGTGTAAATATCCTTTAAACGAAACGCTTACCCACTAACAGTTTCCACATTTGAAAGAGAATCTTCCGCAGTTGAACCTGCCGAGAGATGAGCGCAGAACATAGATGACTTAGTTCCTTAACAAAACACGTCACAGTTTTGTACGTAGATACTAACAGCTTCCAAGATTGAAATCTTCCGCAGTTGAACCTGTCGAGTACGAACGGTGCAGTTTCTTACGTAGGAAAATTGAATAGAGCATATACGCAATAAAAGTTCCCCAGACCACGACTTTAGAGAGAACATACATATCCAACAAAATTCCAAGAAGACCACAACTTTAGAGAGAACATGTATACCCAACAAAATTCCCAGAAGACTACGACAAGATTATAAAAAAACTTATACGCAAATGTTAATCTATTTTTATCCCAAATAAATGAAAAAGAAAGTCAATTTTATTT
Organism: Eudiplozoon nipponicum; assembly: GCA_029291075.1. Lineage (NCBI taxonomy): Eukaryota > Metazoa > Platyhelminthes > Monogenea > Mazocraeidea > Diplozoidae > Eudiplozoon > Eudiplozoon nipponicum. The sequence continues at coordinate 113,125 of JAQBSW010001619.1, forward strand.
ATACCAAAATAAACAGTACAGTACTCAGTATCCTGACGCGGTCGCCAATTTTTTAAACGCCCCAGTTTCAAGTAAATGCTGTACGACATTACAAACTCGGTTAGAGTGCCATTAAAAAAAGAGTTATATTGTAGGGGTACTTTTCGCTGTTGCTATCTCGTTCCTGATTTTGTACCCCTACTACATATCAATGGTGGATATTATTATTACCCGTGCGTCTAATCAGTCTCTGATCATTTTCGGATGGTTGATGCGAGAAGGCAAAAACCTCTGGTCATACATATATTCTACACAATATTGCAATTAGAAATATAATTCACAGAAAGTCCAATTTGACCATGTGTTGGTCGGCAATAAAAAAACAGATTTTAACATAAAATTATATCCTAAACACCATTCACAATTAAACTAAATTGTCCGTCTTCTAGACGGCAAAAATAAAAGTGATTTATGTCTATAAAGCGAAATGTTTAGCACAAATGTCTGGATTGGCATGAATATAGTCATATGATTGAACATACATGATAATATAAACATAGTAAAATGATTAATGTTTATAAAGTAAAATGTTTTATACACAAGTGGTTATTGTTATACAAATGTCTGGATTGTAATGAGTAGTCAGACGATTAAAGATACATGATAATATGAGTCTAGTAAAATTATTTATGTTTATAAAGGAACATGGTTTGTGTAAACCGTTTAACGACTTTTATGACAAAAACTCAAAGAATACATGATGATGTTGATGGGGTTAACCTTGAAAGATATCACTAAAATTGACCATGGAAAACGTTTAAAATTTAAATGACAAACAACTCACAAATTTATCGTTCTTTGCTTTCTTTAGTAAACAATCAATCATTTTCATAGTATTGAATAATATAATAAAGTGAGATAAATTCACTGTGATACAATAGTCCACCGCGTGATCCTCTCGGATCGCGCGCGGTTCTGTCTATTTTATAAAAACACTATTAATTACAAATAAAATTGCAGTTCAAGAAATATCGATTAAAACTGCTTGAAACTAAAAGAGATTGTTCCTAAAATCACAGCTAAGAGAAATATTGTTTAAGGACAGAGTTAGAATATTTGACCTTAAAGAGCACAGCGTTTGTAAAAATTGACCTTCGTTGGGTTGTAACACGGAGCCGCGTGTTACAATATACTGTTAGGGGGCTCTTAACAGGGCCAGTCTTGCGTTCTCTAGCAAATGCCGAGAAAGTCCGTAAGTGTGAAGACGTCCAGAAGTACTCCTAGACTCATGTGACCAGCTCGGGTTGACTTGGGTTGTGGTTCCTTCTGTTGTGGCGTTGTAATCTATTTGAGTAACTTCGTTGAAATTCTGCAGTAATTGGCTCGTCTCTCTAGTTGTACAGCAACAAGATAGGCGTTACTGATGTTGCCAATGTTGGTGAATCCAATCCAAAAATCAGTGTAGGTGATGACAGCAGACAGCACGCACACGTAGCGCACAGCAGAAAGCAAACGCGACAACTGAACTGCATGGTAAATTTACTGTGCTTAAATAGCCATGTCATAGAAATATATGGCTACTTGCACACTATTGGTTAACGGCAAGTTTTGCTTTTTTCTCATTGGTGCAGTGTAAATCGAATTTAATTTAATTTACGCAATATGTCGGCAATTTATTTGTGTCGTTACAGTATATATACTTTGAATTGTGCGCAATTTCAGTTTCGGTTATCTGTACGTGCCTGGTTGTAATATACTGAAAGTGCTGCGTTTATCTCATTACCTCCATTTTACGTTTACTTGATCTCCAAAATATATTACTACTAACACTGTCTTATATTTTACATCGTACATATTGGGGACGTTCTGGAACAGTTAATTTAATAATTCTGTTTTCTTACGTTTATTTCTTTCCAGATTATTTGATCGGGTGTTTTGTAACGTGAAAGGTTTCACATTCCGATTGCCTAACATTAAGTATCAAATTAATAATTAAGTACGATCGACATGGAAGCTAATTTTAAGTTTGAGGATACTAGCAGATTAGCTCAAGACATGGCAGGTATGAAATTAACAGATGTGAATGAGAGTACCAGCTTGTCAGCTTCTATTATACAATTAAAGACTGACCAAGATCTGGCATCTATGGGGTTCTCAGAAAACAATATGGAGCCTCTACAAAATTTGGTGACCGCGCCAGTCCAAGAATATTAAGTCTATCGCCATATAAATCTGAAAAAACACTCAAGTTGTGTCGGGGATGCCCAAAGGATATTTAGCGCTTATAATATCGTAAACCCTATGGAGAAATTTGTTGCGACATGGATGGCATTGCCTGAGAATTTCCGAAACGCCTTGGAAAATTTCAGAGACAGAAAAACCGTACAATGCATTTGAGTTATTAATGGCTGAAATTCAACAGAGATATCAGCCTGGAAGATCGGCACAAATGTGCGAATTATTACCTTTAAAAATGGGGCGTCAACTACTATCAGAGTTTTACGAACGCTTTTGCACAAAAGCTTCCAGGTTGAATATATCCAGAGATGTGGTAAATTCTATTTTTACAGATAATTTACCATCTAGGCTTAGAACCACATTGGAAGTATTTGAAACTATGAACATTGATTGGCCAACAAAACTCAGAGGGCTAGACGGTATGTATAAACAACAGGAACCACAATTACATGCTATAAAAGCAGATTTTGTCATGGTGCAGCCAGTCAGGGCATTTGCTGAAACCAACATGACTATACAAGAAACCTGGCATTACTTATTTAGAGAAGTTGCTAGTATACGTCGATACATTTCGAAACTTCAGAGTCAGGATAGATATACCAGACGCCGAGGGAGTCACTCGCGTCAACGCTTCGAAGGGCCACGCGGATGGTGTAAGGCACATTGCGAATACGGACGCAGTGCGAAGTGCCAAGGTGAGAATTGTATATACCCGCGATTAGGTGGACCCAGATGGAAAGGAAGCACTAAACCGGTTGAGAGAAATCCATCACCGGGAAAAGGACAAAACCCCCGCTAGTAGGAGCCGTAGGGGGGGTTCCATTGCAAAGGCTCCCAGATATGCCTTTAAAAGGCATACTCAAAGCAAAAGATGCGACAAGAGCAAATAGCACCGATATAGAAGGCAAGAGAGTCCGATTCTCACTAAGCGGAGATCTGGAAAACATTGCCGGATTGTCCAGCAACAAGTTCATTATTAAAGATGAATTATCTGGATTAGAATTTCTCATCGATACGGGTGCGACGGTAAGCATAGTTAGGTCAGACGTGGTGGAAGCAGATTGCCCCACATTTGATTATCAACTATGGGCCGCATACGGTAGTCCGATGGGAGTCAAAGGGATGAAAGAAATGTCGGTGATATTAGGCCAGAAATCTTCATTACATAGAAATTTCTCGTAGCTGATATCAAGGACCATAACATTGGGATGGATTTCTTGACACATTTCAAACTGACATTAGATCCCAAAGCTAGGACTATCGCAGAAGGCGTAGGGGTGTCAACACATACTGAGTCTAACACATCGGCAGTTAGAACAGTTCTTTTACCCCGTCCAACGGTCGCACATGACTTTGCCGATATCATTGAGATGCACCTTTCAGTGTTTCAGCCTTTCAGTGCCAAAAGAACAGGATTGAAGACAGGACTAGAACACCAAATAGAATTGGTGGCTCCATTGCCTTGTTCACCAAAGGCTCAATCATTGGCACAACACAAGCAACAAGTTTCTGTGTCTGAATTTCACCAATTGCGCGACGAGAGGATTTGTAGAAGGTCAAATTACAATTTTGCTTCCCCAATAGTGGTAATTCCCAAACCTGAACCAGGTCAACGGAGTGTTTGTGGAAATTACCGTCTATTAAACTCAGTGACGAAGAGTGATTCTTATCCTCTCCCTAACCGGAGTACTTTACTCCGAGATATAATGGGATATGAGGTTTATTCAAATTTAGATCTCCAAAATGCGTACTATCAGATACCAATGGAGGAAAGTTCGATACCACTCACCACAGTCAGATTTCCAGGAGGGGGATCGCATGAATTTCTTAGAATGCCTTTTGGTTTGAAAAATGCCAGTCAGACATTCCACCGTTTGGCTGAAGAAATTCTTCAGAATTCTCCATTTGCGATGGTGTAATTAGACGACATTATAATTTTTAGTCCCTCATGTGATGAACATCAAAAGCATTTGGAAACGGTTTTAACCAGGCTGGAAAGATATTGATTAATGGTCAAACCCAATAAGAATAACATCGGATGCTCTTCAGTAAAGTATATTGGACATATACTTTCCAAAGACGGAATTAAACCTTTGGAAGATAAAATCCAAGCTATTAAGGACGTAACGGAGTCCCGAACCGTGTGTCAATTGCCAAGGTTCTTGGGCATGATCAGCTATTACCGTCGATTCATTCCAGGTCTAGCCGGAATTCTAGGATCGTTGACAGGCCATCTCACTCGTAAAAAGAGCATGATCAGGAAGTCTTGGCCTATAATCTTGAGTCCAGAAGACCAAGAAAAATTCCAGAAGACCAATGAAAAGCTAAGTGACATAACCATACTAGCACCTGTAGATTGGGAGAAACCAGTCGAGCTAATCACAGATGCCTCAGATGTTGCAATAGGGGCAGTGCTACAGCAAAGGACCAGGACATAGTAAGACCGATTAGGTTTTTATAGCCGTAAGCTTAATGATCAAGAAAACGGTACGATACGTTTGGTAAAGAGCTTCTAGCAGTGTATGCCGCAGTGCTATATGTCGAGCATTTCTTAGATGGTCATAAATTTAATTTATTGACCAATCATAAGCCGTTGATCAGTATACTTGGTAAAACAGCGAGGCTTAATTACTCTCGTAGAGTAAATTCCTAAATAACGGGGTTATCAGAGTTCGATTTTATTGCTTCTCATATTGCTGGTAAAGAGAATGTGGTAGCCGATGCACTTAGCAGACAGAATGAAGCCGATGCACTTAGCAGACAGAATGAAGGCGATGTCGAGCTGCTATTTCAAGGTCCATTGAAGAATCTTGATGATTCGATGAATGATTTAGTCAGTCAAATCGAAGAAGCGCAAGGATTGGATACCTTTACGTTAGTTTTGTCCAAAAGACCAGGATATGTTCGTAAGCTCCTGAGTAGCAGGTGGTTATTATGCGAAACGTCCAGAAGTCAACCACGACCAAATGTGCTGTCGGAGTTACGAGCCAAAATTATCCAAGTGTTACACGACATGGGACATCCATCCATTAAAGTCACCATTCGATTAAATAACGACAGATACGTATGGCAGCACATGTCTAAATATATACGGGTATGGGTAAGAGCTTGTGCCAAGTGTCAAACATGTAAGGTGTGGAGACATACCAGAACCGAGATACACAATATTGGGATACCAATTGGAATGTTCAGACACGTACATATAGATAGCACTCATAGGTCGGTAAAATCTTGAATTTTCATCATTATGATACGTTTGGTAAAGAGCTTTAAGCAGTGTATGCCCAGTGCTACACTTTGAGCAATTCATAGATGGTCATAAGTTTAAGTTATTGACCGATCATAAGCCGTTGATTAGTATACATGGTAAAACAGCGAGGCTTAATTACTCTCGTAGAGTAAATTCCCAAATAACCCGGTTATCAGAGTTCGATTAAACTGTGCCTCATATTGCTGGTAAGGAGAATGTTGTAGCCGATACACTTAGCCAACCGAATGAAGCCGATGTCGAGCTGATATTTCAAGGTCCATTGAAGAGTTTAGATAATTCTATGCATGATTTAGTTAGTCAAATCGAGGAAGCGCAAGAATTGGATCTCTTTTAGTTAGTTTTGTCCAAAGGGCCAGGATATGTTCGTAAGCTCATAAGTGGCAAGTGGTTGTTATGCGAAACGTCTAGAAGTCAACCACGACCATATGTGCCGTTGGAATTACGGGCCGAAATTATCCAAGTGTTACACGACATGGAATATCCCTCCATTAAAGCCACCATTCGATTAATTAACGACAGATACGTATGGCCGCACATGTCTAGAGACATACGGGTATGGGTAAGAGCCTGTGCCAATTGTCAAACGTGTAAGGTTTGGAAACATACCAGAACCGAGATAAAGAATATTGGGATACCAATTGGACGGTTCAGACACGTACATATAGACATTATCGTGATGCCCGAGGTTAATGGTAACAAATATTTGCTAACTATGGTAGATAGATTTAGTCGTTAATTCGAAGTGGCGATTTTAAATGACATGAAAGCGCAAGAAGTCTTGTCCGCGTTTCTACATAATTGGATATCGCGTTATGGTGTTCCGGAAAAGGTCACTAGTGATCGCGGTAGTCAATTTATGTCCGAGCTTTTCGAAAGATCTCTCAACATCATGGGAACAACTGTATTGCATACTAGCGCGTACAAACCACGAGCAAATGGGATGGTAGAAAGGCTGCATCGTGAACTGAAAGCTGAGTTAAGGTGTACTAGTGGAACAAGCTGGATACACGATCTTCCTATAGTACTACTCGCCATGCGCAAAAGATATAGGGTACAATTAGGTACTTCAATAGCAGAATTGGTTTATGGAGTACCATTAATGTTGCCTGGAGATCTTCTAATTAAAAATATCAGCAGGATTGTAGATTTTTTCTAGTTGAGTATATAAAAATTTGGCGGAGGCGTTTCTCTAAGCCCTTCGGCAATTGATTGTTAACTTTTTAAATTTTCAAAAAAGTGAACTTGCTCTCAACATTCCACACCAAAGGAGGAGATATTGCCAAATGTCCAGATCTAGTTCCAACTTCATGATTCTCTCTTATTAGATTCATATAGGCATCAGTCCACTAGTTCAATTGGAAAAAGTTTATGCAATTGCACATCCTCCGAAACCATACATTGTTTTCTAGTGGTGTATATAGTGCAGGAGATAGGGCTAATTTGTATCACAATTATTCTTTGAACAGCTTCTATTTTATTGGACTAACCCTTTTTTAATGGATTCGAAGTAACTACAGCATATTTAAGTATCGGTCTAATCCAAATTATATACATTTTAAATTTTATATCATTCGATAAGATATTTCTATTTATTAGTGCCCATCCGTTCTTGGCACTGCCTACTATTCTTTCAATATGCTTCTAAGCAGAAGCTGTACATTAAATAGCTATGCCTAAATCCTTAATTTCATGCAGAACTTTAATCTCAAAAACTTCATTAATCACAGCATCATGAAAATAAACATAATTAAATTTTGTTCTGTTACCTATTTTTAAAGCTCTCGTCTTTTTACCGTTTATTCTCAGCCCTAGTGTTATAAAATACCTACTTAGGTCATACAAATCTAGTGTTACATTATTTTTGGAAAAGTCGACATTTTTCGGATCAATTGAATTGATTATTTATAGATCATCAGCAAATTTGCAAACTCGACCGTTAAGGATCGTAGTTTATAAATGTGCAGATACAATTTTAAATGAAATTGGCCCCAAACTTTACTCTTGTGGAATTCCACTTGTTACTTTTTGCAATTTTGATATAAAACCATTTACTTAAATACTCATTCTTCGATTATATAAATAGTATCTGAGTAATATAAAAATATTCAATAAATTAATCGCCTTTAAAATAGCATCAAAAGATATAAAGTCAAAAGCTTTTGAGATATCTATAAATAAAATTAATGCATCTAACTTTTTCTCATCTACTGTAGTTACTTGTTTCGACATAAGAAGCATATTAGTAATTTTTTATCTATCTTTCGTAAAGCCATGTTGACATGTATAAAAATCAATCGGTAATATACATTCTAAATGGTCTAGTATCACTTGTTCTTTTAGCTTAAAAAATGAAGGGATAATAGAGATTAGTCTATAATCACTAGCGCTCGTTGGCTTACTTACCTTTGGCAACAGTTTAGCAGCTATCGTTAGAATATCGACTAGTATTTTCCCATCCTTCAAAATTTTGATTATAAAATTGCAGAGCGCATTCATAAATAGAAAGGTAATTAAAGTAGGTTATCAATCGATATACCAAGATCATCATTTTGCTTTTTTGATTTTACTTTTAACAATTATTTTATCAATGCATCGTTATTGTGTAGTTCAAATTTAGCAATACATTTTATTTTATTAGCAATTAAAATAGATATAACTCTAAAGTGCAAATGTTATGCCCTTATTTATTACGTAAATCCATGTTGTGTTCATTTTGTTTTTCAATTTTGTGGACTTATCAAATTATCGATGAGGTATCTCAAATTATCTACTTGTTTTCTTAATCTTTTGCTGATAAAAGTGAGAATCATTTGAGTCAATATACTATATTGAAATAATGTGTTGCAAAAATATTAATGTAATTTTACGTTTTAAACACCCAGAGCTGTGGAAAACTGCTGTAAATTGTCTATTATTTCGCTACCTTATTTTTTGAAATTTTTAAAATAAATTAATATTGTTAATATTGTTTGAATTGAGAGATTTTATAGACGAAATGTATTGTAAAATATCATTTTGTTTTGATACTACTGCCTTTTAAAGTGATTATACTCCAGAATATAAAATTCTGTTTTATTCTAATTTACCCGTTGAACAGTATGAAGTCCTTTCAGATAAAACAATTGAAAATAATTATACGTAGGCGTTTCCAAATTTTATCATCATGATTAAAAACAGGTCTGAGTTATAATAGGTAATAGATAAGGCGGGGCACATACACGACAAGAGCGAAGCCGAATCAAACTCAAAGGTCGAAATAAGTGATTTTTTAAGTTAACAATTATAGACCGGAAATTGAAATATTTAAAACAAAAATAATTCCTACAAACATATTACAATTTAAATAAAATAAACTTTGTTTAGGTGATTGGTGCAGACAACCGTATGAGGGAATGAACTCACCTGTGGCAAATGCCAGCAAAACTCATAGTCACATTAGAAATGGAATTTCTCTTTAGAACTGATACAACAGCACCTGTATATTTTGCAGGCTTATGTATGCAGATAGTTAGTTCATTTACCTTGACATTATAGTCTACATTTCTGTCTTCAGAAGTCTCTTTATGCCGAACTATACAAAAACCAAATGTGACTAATGTTTCACAGACAAATAACCATTAGTCATTCATGGTTATATGTGTTTAACGGTCCTGTAAACCTGCTGTTCTTGAGTTTTAGTTTTTTTCAGAAGTACTCCTACATGAACAAAATTAATAGAGGAGAACATCATCAGAGAGTGTTATGATTTTTTCAAAAAAATTGGTTATACGTATAGATTCTGGCTCTTTTATTGTCAGTGCTATGTGTTTGATGATCCTGAAAATCTTTTGTTCTTAATTTGCGGTTCTTGTCAGTTGTAAATGAAAATTAGCTTTCGTTAAGAAAATTCTTCAAACAATACAGGCAATTGTGACAAGAGTACAAAAAATTCAACGATTATAACATAAAATTTCTGGCCAGAGTTATTAAACGATAGAGGCGAACCCAATCTGTGTCAGTTGTTTTGAGGCTAACATTTGCATATCCAATTGATTTAATATGAACTAAATTTTTGCTAGTATATGGATTTTTTGGAGTAACAGTTGTTCAAAATAAGTTGTAATGCCCAATTTTTTAGAACGTTTATCATATCTTGATGTTTATTTTGTTGGTACTATGTACCTTCTCGGGAAACATAATTTTATTACACTTTAACGTCCCGGTATATATTATATATAGAGAGTTGATTTTGAATTCGCATTTTCGAAGAATTTATAATAAGTTAACTACATTACTACTTGTATGTACATTCGTATAGAAGATTGTACCATTCAATTGCTCAAAATTTATCGACCAAATATATAGTAAGTATAAAGTGTAGTACCGTCTCCTACTGATTATTCGCTTTTGAGTGCAAAACGCGTGTACGTAAGATTATAATTTTAGTTCAGGCCGACTAGATATATTTAGACTTATTTGTTACCGTTATATAATTAAGTGAAGATAGATTACGCGGGCAGTGATAACAGTCATTATAATAAAGATTGCGATCTTGCTATAGACACCTGACCTTTTAATTATTTATGCGCGTATATACTGGCATATATAAGTAATTAATGGGTCAGGTGCTTATATCAAGATCGCATATTTGATTATAGTAATTTGTTCCCAGATGCAAAACACAAAATAGAAAATTTTGCGACGGACCGTTTGATTATTTTAAATCAAGTTTGCGAGCATGAAGTAAACACCAATCCCATTATATTTAAGCAGTCGTCGAACAACATAACAAAACTTCCGCCAGCCGACGACTGGTTAAATAAAATGGGATTGGTGTTCACTTCAAGCTCGCAAACTTGATTTAAAGCATTGTTACCACCATCCGCGCAATCAATTATTATTAATTTGTGGACCGTTTGATTATTTCATGTAAAATTTATCAGCTTTATTTAAGTTAAACTGTTAATTATTTTTGTAAACGCCCCACCTGCAAGTAAATGCCGTATGGATTACGGCGGCAAATTCAGTTACGCCAATTTTTTTGCTACACGACTAGTGAGACGGAGCAACATCTACGTTTGATCCTTTCAGTGAGCCAGTTACTGCAGAACTTCAACGAGATTACTCAGCTACACACGCGCCACGGATGTCAACGCCACAACTGAAGGAAAAACATCCCAAGTCAACCAGAGCTAGTCTCAAGTGTCTAGGAGTACTTCTCGACTGCTACTCTAACCGACTTTCTCAGCATTTGCCGGAGAACGCAATACAGGCCCTAATAAGGGTCCCCCAACAGTCTCCTAACTGACTTTGGTACGTAGTATGGCATTTACTTAAAGCTGAGTCGTTTACATAAGTCAATGATATTGCGTCTTGGATTTAAATTAAATTACAAAATATCGGGTTTGGAATTTGGCTCTCCTCACAAAAAACGCCCCGGCTTCAAGTAAATGCCGTACGACGTTACAAACTCGGTTAAGGTGCTCTGAATAGAGATTTGTTACTGATAGGGGGCCCTTAAGAGGGCCTGGTCGTGCGTTCTCCTGAATTATTCAGAGTGTGAAGATGTCCTAGAGCCTTGGGTGGACTCTGGTTGTTGTTGTTCCCGTTGTAGAGTTGTAATCACGATGTGGATAACGTCGTTCAGGTTCTGCAATTAATTGGCTCATCTCGCTGGTTGTACCGCAACAAGATGAGTCACGGATGTAGCCAATTGTTGGTGAAACTATCAAATCACAAGCGTAGGTATTGACAGCCGACAGAACGCACACGCGTAACGCAAAGCAGAATGCAAATGCAACAACTGACTTGCATGGTAAATTGCCGTGCTTAAATAGCATGCCATGCCTACTTGCACACTATTGGTTAAAACGGCAAGTTTCGCTTTTTTCTCATTGGTGCAACGTAAATAAAATTTAATTTAATTTACGCAATATGTCGGCCATTAATTTGTGTCGTTACAGTCGTTTACATAAGTCAATGATATTGCGTCTTGGATTTAAATTAAATTACAAAATATCGGGTTTGGAATTTGGCTCTCCTCACAAAAAATAAATGTTTATACTCATAATATTTCTTGAAAGTTTTAAGTTTTGGTATTATTTCTAGTTGTATTTATGATGTACTTAATATGATTTTGGAAGCGTTTAAAAATATTTTCTGCAATTTACATTTTGTATCAGTACTATACATGTTTACTTGCAAATGGCATTCTAAATCTCTTTGTGAAAAAATTAGGCGTTCAGTCGAGCTATTTTCTTGATTTCTTCTGGTAAAGTTCTAGTTTTTCAGATTAGTATTACTATCACTTCATTTGATAGTGAATTTTACTGTTATTAAAGCAATTTATACAAATGTTAATTGTGAAATCGTTGAAATAGAGTAAAATGAAACATTTTTATTTTGTTTCAAGTCACGTTCCATCAGATAGATGACAATATTATAAAAGTAACAATAGAAAGAAGACTTCACACCATTTAGATATGTCCATTAAGTCTCATATGAATAAATATGTCTCAATAATTTTGTTATTGGCTTTTGACACGCCTGAACATCCTGCAGTAATATCACTGCGTATGCTGTATCAAATTTTGATACAATTGTTATGCCGTACTATCCCACAGGGTGGCTCCGTGGTTAGAGCACCAGTTTCCGATGCAGACGTGCCCAGGTTCGAACCCTCAGCGGAAAATTCTTGCCAGTACATGATGAGTTCCCAATAAGGGCGAAACCGGTCTACTGGATGAATTGTCATTTCTGCACTATAAAATTCTTAGTTTACACTGACATGCTAGTAATTAATGTGTAATGTGCTTATATCTAGACCGCAACCTTGATTATAATAAATGTTATCACCGCCCGCGCAAACAATGGTCGTTTAATTTTGCTTCTAATGTTGTGACATGGAAAAATAATTTGTTTGTTATCTAATTCTTTAAAGTAATTAACAACGTCATAACTGTGCCAGTTAGCCAATCCCATTTTTAAATATACATGTTTTAAGCATTTCAAACCTCTAGTTGATGATATAAATTATAAAATATTAGATTTATGAAGATTATTTTTAAAGCACCAAGATAATAGAACCGTAACGTCTTCAAATACAAATTCTGGTCATTGAGAAAGTGTCACAGTGTTTTTATGTTTAAAAAAAATCAAGTTTGCGATATTTATATAACCACTTGACCCATTATGTACATGCATTTGTCGGTATAAGCTAAGTATTTTATAGTGTGGGAAAGGCAATTTATTCAGTAAACCGGCTTCGACTTTATCGGGTACTCGAACGCATTTATTATTCCTGCCTAACCGAGCGACTGCTATTATAATTATAAAATGTAATAGACAATGTATCAGGTATTGAATTTGTCTTTAGTTCTGTTGAAAAATTGTAATTGTAGCCTTATGATCGACCGCTCGATATGAATTCGTTACTGTACCAATTGTAATTCTCAGCTAGGTAAAGTGAATTGATAAACGTAGATTGCCTTATTAATTTTTGCCATACATATATGCATACGTAGACAAGGCCTCACAATCGGACTCTGTTTACCACTGGAAACATTTTTGCCAATTCGTGTTTCTTGTTCAGCCATAGAAATTCCGGTCTGACGACCGACTGGCAGAGGCTAGTCAGTCCGGGAATGGTAACATGTATTTTGCCGGGTCTAAAAAGACACGGACGTCATCCTGTTTCATGTAAATCCTCTAGTTTGGTCTAGCTGCGCAGTAAATTTTGTTGTTAAATGTGTTTGACAGAATGTTCTGAATCACAGTAACAAGCACAGCAAACAGGCAGAGTGAGTCGAAAAGTCAGAAGAAAGAGTTGCCTAAAAAATTTGGCTTTATTAATCATATAATGCAGATATACATGCTAAAAGACAAAGCAAAACATGTTAGTATACGAACGGTGTGAATATAAATGTGTGTACAAATAAACAATCATATCATTCTCCTCCACTGCGATTTGTAGCGTAGCGTCAGAGTCGGAACAAGACTGTTATAGTAACAATTCAAAGAGGATTGAGAAAACAGTATTTAAACATTTCCACTTCGTAAGTTATAAGGATGAACACGTTGTTGTTGATTGATAAGGTTTTCGAGATTCTCTGATAGGTCACGAGCATTTGAGTTATCCGTAGATTCACCATTTGCCTTAACATTATCATTATCGGTATCGTCATTATAGGAGGTTTGTTCATCAGCAACAACCGGTTCATTTTCACGGAGTCCCATATTAGTTCCAGCTTCATTCATCAGTGCGTCGGAGCCTTTCGGGGCTAATTGACGGATAGATACTGTATCTTCTCTTCCATCAGAAAAACGAACATGCGCATAGTTAGGATTGCAATGAATTAGTTCAACTTCTTCCACAGAGGGGTCATATTTAGAAACTCTAGCATTCTTCTTGAGTAAAACTTTGCCAGGAACAGTAAGCCAGGTTGGGAGTGTGGTACCAAAAGTCGACCTTCTATTGTGTCGAAAAAGACGCTGGTGAGGGGCTTCGTTGGTAGATGTGCACAATAATGAACGGATTGAATGTAATGCGTCCAGCAGCACGCATTCCCAGTTTTCAACTGAAAGCCTTTTTGATCTGAGAGCGAGAAGGATCGATTTCCATAAGGTACCATTCATTCTTTCTACCTGTCCATTTCCTTTGGGATTATAAGGAGTCGTTCTACTCGAAGCTATACCTTTTTCCCGAAGAAAATTTTGTACCTCGGTCGACATGAAGGAAGAACCTCTGTCTGAGTGAATGTACGAAGGCATCCCAAACATTGCGAATATTTGACACAGGTGAAGTATGACGGTGTGACTGCTAAGGTCAGGACAAGCAAATGCAAAGGGGAATCGAGAATATTCATCGATGACCGTCAGTAGATAACGATTACGAGTTGATGAAGGAAGAGGTCCTTTAAAATCCATACATAACCGCTCAAACGGTTGGGTAGCT